>CM021102.1:262893069-263000767 GCA_007115665.2 Sequoiadendron giganteum
TGAAGAACACAAAAGAAGTAAGGAAATATTATATCATATATTATATTTTTATACAAATTTATAAGTATAGGTGTGGCTCGAGGCTCAAATTTCAACAAAAAACCTCTCTCAAGAAAAACCCAGAAAGGGTCTTTAAGCAAAAGGTACAAAAGAGAAAAATGGAGGCATTATTACAAAAAAATAAAAAGATAGGCCTCCAACCATAGGTATGTGGGAATGTTGCTCGTAGTCATTTTTTTTCTTCTTCTTCTTCTTCGTAAGTAGGAAAATAGGGAACACATAGCACACAACACATGATGCACATACCTCGACCCTAGTCTCCGCGATTGTATGCCAAAAGCTAAAAATGATTCTTGAAGTCCAACCCAGGAACAACCTCAATGCCATATTCCTGAAGGAAGTAGGTAGCTGCAGGCAGATCCAAAGCACAGTGGATTTCCAGGTCCATGGTGTGGAAGTCACTCAAAAAGGGCAGCCAGGGCACTTCCACGCCACGATCAACATACCAACGAAGGGCCATCACACTGGGAATACCGACACTAGGGATGGAAACTGGCATGATCTCACCAAGCCCTTCCAACAAAGAGACATTGAACATGCGGTGACACAACTCCACTATATGAGGCTTGGCTATATTCAAGTCTAAGAGGGAGGCCATGAAGCGGGACAAAATGTTGCAATTTCTCCTCATCTAGTTTTTATCTTCAATGAATTCCATGTCGATGACCCAACAAAAGGAAATTACCCCAAGCTGGTCGCAACCTCTTTACTAGGTGCTTGATTTTGTCAGTATTAATCTCCCTAGTGAAGGAATATTGTGGCCTTCATGGGAGAAGACGGACAGCAGTACCTAGGCCGGTAGACATGGCTAAATCAATAGAGTGAAAGATGATATGCAAATGAAGAAGAGGTTGGCTAAACTCAAGAGGCTTACTTTTTGAATGAATATAGCCTTAAGGTGGCATAGATATTTATAGAAAAGAGGTGTCGGTGAACCCAAATAGCAGAAGGTCTAT
This sequence comes from Sequoiadendron giganteum, assembly GCA_007115665.2. Taxonomy (NCBI): domain Eukaryota; kingdom Viridiplantae; phylum Streptophyta; class Pinopsida; order Cupressales; family Cupressaceae; genus Sequoiadendron; species Sequoiadendron giganteum. The sequence continues at coordinate 262,894,086 of CM021102.1, forward strand.
TTTTAGCCAAACAACAATGGGAAAATATGAAAGTATCCAATGACCGAAGAATAAATCATACATAAAATCTAACATAGGGTCTCAAAATTATTTTTTTGGCATTGGGAGTAAATGCTCACATAAGCCGATCATTGACATGTGTCCTTTTCCATCATCAACATCCCACATAAGTGAAAAGACATGGATTAATGTGCTAATATCTGATAAATTAATGGGCGCATCTTTTCAAAGGTACTTTGTATCACCTATGTAAGATTGACATAACTAAAATCACTCTCCCCAAGACAATGAGCTTATTTGTGAAAAGAGGCAGTGAAGGGAATTACTTATTCAATTCTTGTAGAGTTTTGGTATTCCCAAGGGATATGGATCTCCAAACCACATGTATCAACTCGTTGGCAAAATTTAATTGACCAATAGTAATGACATAGCCTTAACTGCATGTACTTTCTAAGGAAATTATTTACACCAAAAGGTATATTTTTCTAAGGAAGAAAAAAGCAAGTGGACATTTCAATTAAAAAAACTCAGCAACTTTTGAAGTAGTTGTGGAAGAACCATCAACGACTAGAAGAAGGGAAAAATCTACATCAAAAAGGCTTGTTTTCGCCAATGTCTTTGGGAGTAAATTTTTTTCGAATGCCCCAGTGCCTAAGGATCAACCATTCGAGTTTTGTAAGAGGGTGCAGGTGGACAAAAGTGTTACAAGAGAGGTGGTGTGAGATGATGGGTATGTGCAGGATCATGATGGGCCAAAAAGTGGCAAAATGATGGGTATGTGTCTGACAAATTTTTTTAACCCAAAATTGATGAAATGAAAAGGGTTTTTAAAGGAGATTCTCAGCTTTCCACCAATATAAATTATGCTTACTTTGAATTTAATAAATAATTATTATTCATTTTCTATTGAATTACAACTAAAGTCTCAATTTTTAGGTTGATTGAAAAACATCTATAGCTTTCAAATGGTATCATATTTTTTGAATCCAAAACACACAGCACATTATATGCTTCACATACTATAAGATTTAAAAAGAAAAAAATGAATTTCATGAAGTTTTGACCAAGTTAAGGTGGTCAGACATACGAGTCTTTATATTTTTTCAAAGTTGTCATAAAAAAATTACAAAAAAATATGCATCACATCGGGACATGAGTACTCTACTTATATCTAAAATATTATAAAGAAATATTATAATTTTAATGTGGTTAGGGTGGTTAGACAGATAGCTACTTCTTATTTTTTCCCTGAAATTTCAAATTTTCACCAAATAGATTTAATTTTTTGTAAATAAACCTTGTAATTTAGAAACTACATTCAATTTGCTACAAATTCTATTCTTACATATTTTTGAAATAATATAGATAACTTATTCAAATTTTTATGTCAAGTTGCCTAACTCTGATTTTTCTGATTTTTTTACCACTTAAGGGCCTTATTTTTCCATGATGATCCTACACATACCCTGCTGCCGACAACTTTTTTGACCCAAAATTGGCAAAAACCCTAAAAATGTTAGAGAGGGAGAATTGAAAGGATGAAAGATCATGGTACCTCTAAGTGTTTTTCCTCTCGGCTCTCGAATTGTGGTTTTCCATAGTTTATGTTACCTATCGTACATATGTGCCTAAAACTAGTGGACGCATGTGTTAGAAGGCTCGACGAAGAAATTGGAACCATAACATGCAACAAGATCAAGGTCATGATTTCTGCTCTAGCTATACGAGATATATTGTGTATCCCTCCCAACTAGCATTTTGATTCATTCAGTGAGGAGGATATGGAGATCTATTGGGAGGAATCAAATGAAAGAGAAAGCTTCTATCAGGACGAGACAAAAGAGAAGTTGATGAGAGGTCGATTTATTTTTCCCCTGACATTCAAAAAGCTCCAAAGTAACACACATGATATTTTCTTGATGTTGGCTTGGATTTTTGGCTTGAATGATGATGAAGAGGTCCATTCCTTCCACATGTCCTTGGTTCTGATACTTAAGCAAGAATGGGGGTAGAGAGATTTTGATTTTTATGATGTCATAGCTACAAACATGTTGATGTAGCTAAAGAATTACCAAACTGATTTTAAATTCAGGTATTCTTCTTTCTTGGTCCATTTAATTCTGCATCAAAACTTTGGGTTTCTAGAAGGAAATTTTTCGGTCCCTAGGTTCAATGAAGAGGGTTTAGGTCAACTAGTTTCTATATGGATGTATGTGTTGTAAAAAAAATTAATTATTAGTGGTTTGTGAACCACTTTCTGAGACTAGTTCTCCAAGAGTTATTGCCGCGTTTGATGGGTCATTTGTCCCGTGAGGTTTAAAAATAGATAAAGAATTCATCGACTCTAGTGGATTATTTCTTCGGGGAATATTCTATATTTATTAGATATCATGGTTTTATCAGAGAACCTTTCTAACTCCCCAAATTTTTGTCAGATCGGATTTTCGCATTGGAGGCATGTCGACAGGAAACTCTTGTCGATAATGCCTATGATAGGGGAAGGAACAAGACAAAGCTCTATTTGCTTCCCCTTTGCATTGCAAACAGTAGAGTTGTACTGGAGAAGTAGGAAGCATAGAGGGATCTTATGAATCTATTGGCGGCCCTAGGATTACTCCTTATATGCGACACATGGGAATACAATCAAGAAAATTTATTTCCCCTAAAACATGAGAAGCGGGACTATGTGGAGTCCAAGAAAAATTTGACTCAAGAGAATCTGAAAATATACATCAAATTAGCCCTCATACCAACCAAAAGGCCAAGGTGGCTGAGTTTTTATACACCAGAGGAAAAATATTAGAGGGAGGTTTCGATAAGTAAAGCCCTCAAAAATGAAATGAAGTGGAAAGGGTGGTCATAAAGAAATATGGAAGACTTCTAGAGGTTCCAACAAGAGATGGGAGGTACGCATAAGTGGCTCAGGGAGTTTCGCCCATATGATGAATAGTTTGAGGAAATTTATGATCGAGAAGTTGATTCTAACAATAGCAACCTAGAGTCCAACCATGAGATAACAAAAGAGTGACTTCCATGTCATACTTCCCAACCATAGGAGTCTGATAAAGGGAGAATCTCTAAGAAAAAGGATTCACAAGTTGCATCCTCTGCCATTTCTGAAGTAAGGGGAAGAGAGCTCGACGGTCCCAAGAGAGTTGGTTACAAAACAAGAATTTCAAGCTTCATCGGGATCGTTCGCTAAGGGATCAGGACACTCTAGTTTGGGTTGAATGAAGATAAGGTGAGTCTAAGACCTGGACATACCTGGTGCAACTGTCATAAATGAAGAAGAATCAAAGTTCGCTTTGTAGAATGTTCAGATGGTCATAGTTTAGGTAAGTCTTGCTCCCCCTCTTCTTCCTACTTCAACATCTTTGGTCAATCCTTTCCCCCACCCATTGAAAAGGATCCTCCATCCATGGACCCTAAAATTTTTGTTCTAAAAGAGCCCCTTTCCATTTTCAATATACCAAGTCATGTGCCCCCGCATTTGGAGCAAGCAACATCTGCTTCAATCATTATTGAATATTTGATCACCCTATTCAGGGCCCCCATTGAGAAAGATGAATGGTCCATGCTACCCGTTACCCTAGGCCCATCCGCATTTAGTCAAAAATCACCCATTCCATTTGTTTCTCTTTTTACTCCTACTGGTACTTTTGGTGCCCAATCTCAATTTGGCATCCCACCATTTTTAATGATTACTCTCCCATTCACCTCCCCACATGCCCATACATCCAAAGTATCCCCTTCTGTTACTCTTTTCAGTCTTCCCCCTAGTGCTTCTATTCCAACATAGAGTGTTGATTCCCAACAAACCCTTCAAAATAATTTTGACGTGACTAAGAGGGCCCAACAAAATAGAAAACAAAAAACAATTATGAATAATGTCAAGTTGCTCGCTGCCAAAAAGATTCAAACCTGTTTCAATGAAGAATGAAATTCTCTATGGATCACTACCATGAAGCTTCTTGTAGCCCGACCTGAAGGAAAGATGTAGATGGAGGATTATGACATCAGGGCAGTGGGTCTGGATTTAAATGAAATTTGTCTATGTGACAAGGTAGGTCATCCAATACCACTCAAAAGGTAGAATATACAGATTATGAGTGGCTAGATTGGAAATTGAAAAAGCACAAGGTTGAGCTGGTGAACGTAAAAGAAATAATGAATCGGCTATAGTCAAAACTCAGGGCCCAAAATGACGAAATGACCCACATAATGCAGGTGTAAGACTAGCAAGAGGAAGTGACAGGATCTCTTGCAGTGCTTCAGGATGAGTGGATTCAACTATATGCCGAAATAGACAAATTGAAAGGTGAACTTGTAGTTGAATGCCAAGCTAGTGTAGAGCACCAACATGTTTGAGAGAGTATAAAGAAGGAGTTGGATGGTGTCCGATCTTAGGATTTTGATAATTTGCAAAAAAATTGAAAGGAAGCCAAAAAGCTAAGAAGTGATAAACAAGAAGCTGAGTCTTCTCTGCATGCTCGTAATCAAGAGGTCAGAAACTTAGTTTCCAAACTGTAAAATGCTCTTGAGAGAAGAGATAAAATGGAAAAAAGAGTGAAGGAAAAAGAAGCTCAACTACATGAAGAGATAGAAACTGCACAAAGGTTTGTGACCCTTCCTATAAAGAGGAGGTTGGTATCCATTTATTGGGAGCGAATCATTATTGTGCTCACCGTTCTAAAACTGGCCTTACAATTTCTAAGGGATTCCCGAGAGATAAATGAAAGGGTTGGCTTGTTGGCCGACCAAATTCTTCAAGAGTATGCTCCCCGAGTGGCTGAGTCTCAAAGCTTGATTTCCAAGCTATGTGTAGCAATAGATAGGGCTCTAAGAAGAGAAGGAATTATAGATCAGAGGGATGCCTCTAGTAAAGCAAACAAATTTTCCCATTGTCATAAGGTAGCGGAGAAAACCAAGAACAACCAAGAAATGTTAAACAAAAGGGTCAATGAATTCAAGAAGGATTTTGGTGTCCTGTATAGCTTCGGGTTACCTCCCTTCCTTTCAACAAATGGGGATGTGCTATCAGTTGAGTAGATTATAGAGGAGGTCTAGAATAAGGTTCACACTTTAGCAGATCTTCCAAAATATAGCATGATGCCCATAGCAGAGGACGTGGAGAGTGAAGCTATTAAGCTTTCTCATATGTATTATCATCTAGAAGTTGTTTCAACAAGGTGGGGATTTGTTTCTTTCAAAGAATTCTTCAAGCTAGATCAGGCGTATAAAGCCTTTTGTAGTCTTTCCCGACCAACTAATGTGGATTGGGAAATGTTGCACTTTGCTTTCCTTAAACTCCAAGAATAACCAAAGGTCTAGGTTCATGCCTTCACAAGCGAAGCCCCCTTGTGAGTTGCCAAAACCGTGAAGAAATTTTTTTCCTTCGTCTATTTTTTATTTTGGGCTTTACTTTTCTCTTCGAGAAGATCTACACGTGAAGAGGTTGTGTTTCCGATAGGTGAGCAATGCACCACATGGTGATTTCACACACTTTGTTGATCACTTTCCTTTCGGTTAGGAATCTGACCATGTGTTAGATTGGCGGATTATTTCTTAAAATCATTTTTCACAAATCTGATACTATCCATCTGCATGACATGTCATCTCTTTGTTGCAGAGGAGCTGTATCTTGGGAGCCTTCATTCAGAGTCTGTTAGAATGCATCTTGCCTTGTTTTAATGAAGGGATGTGAGTCAATGCCACCAAAGACACTTGATCGGTTGATAAGACCTTTGCCAGACTATTCTTCTAGGATCCAAGCATTTACAAGGGGAAATCATGTTAAAATATCTAAATGATATTAAAGCGGTAGTTGAAAGTTGATGAGCAGGATTGTAGTGACCTAACAGAAGATCTAGGATCGGATTTCAAGCTATCGGGTGTGGACATCTGGCATTCATTACTTTTGAATGAAGTCAGTGTTTCTTTCTCCTTGGTGGCTATAAATTAGAGGCGACAACATGTAGAAAGGGTTCCTGAAGATTTCCTTTTGGAAAAAACATTCCTTAGCTTTCATAGTTAGTAGGAATATTTTCTTTTAAAGTTTACAGAATACTGCTTCACTCTAGAATGTTATGTCTTTTATATATTCAAACTATCGTCGGATTGGAATCCAATCTCTATTTTAAGTTCATTTAATATTTGAAATATGAGTTATTTGGGAGAAATACTTGAAACTGTGCATGATATGGCCTCTATTATGTCATTGGACTTCTCTATTTTCTTTGTAGGATTATCATTTCTTCATGTTATGCTATATTAAGAGGAAGAGTTTATGTAGCTTTTGAAAAAAATTCTATTGATTCTTGGAACTTCTATGTTTGGTTGGATCTTAATATGCACTTCCTATGGGTGGATTGAATGACTGCACTATGCTTGTATCTAGCCTCTGTTGCTCATTCTCTTCCCAAAAATGAAGGGATGTTGTGTTATGTGTCTATCATATCATTCATAGAAAGGAACTTGTGGTTTTGAAATATTGTAAAAGCATTGGCGCATCACCATTTTTATGTTTTTTGTTTACATTTATTTCTACTCTTTTCCCAAACTCAAAGAAGAGCCGGATTTCTATAAAAATCCCAGAGGTATCCAATGAGATGAATATTATTCCCCCACTCATTGAATTTACCATAAGACTATCGGAGAGGCACAAACTTTGATCATCAACAATGTTCTAGGGGTAGATAGTTATCTCTTAATGTCATTATTTTCTCAATATTTGTTGAACTCACCAAAAGTAAACTCTCCTCCTCTATCAGATATCAATCACTTGATTCTCCTATCAGTTTCATTCTCAACTCTTGCTCAAAAAATATTGAATATTTCCAATGCCTCTGATTTTTCTCTCAAAAATGCAACCTAGGTAGATCTAGAATGATCTTCTATTAAAAGCATGAAATACTTCTCACCTTGTAAGCTTCTTGTTCTAGTTGGACCACAAAGGTCAGTGTGTACAAGGTCCAATAGTCTAGTAGATGAATCTTCTTCTCTTCGGAATGTTTCTCTGGTCTACTTTCCTTCTTGACATCCTTTGCAGATAGTACTATCTGGTTTGGTCAGTCTTCGAAAATCTCTGACTGCCCTTGTTGAACTTATTCTTACCAAATTTTCAAAGTTAATGTGACAAATTCTAGGGCACTAGAGCCAACTGTCATTAGACTGAGATACCAAGCATCTTTTTGTAGCTCCTTCCAGCTGATACATATTTCCACTTTTTCTTTTTCTAGCTGTAATAACATTTTTGGATTTCTTCTAAATCTCACAACCATCATTCTAAAACACCACATTGCAACCATTTTTTCACATCTATCCAACACTCAAAAGATTATGATATAATCCATTCACATAGTAAACATTGTCAGTGTATTTTTTCCATCAAAGGTAATAGAACCAATTCCAACAATTTGTGTTGTTTTATCATCTCCAAATCTAACAAAACCTCCATATTTATCAAGCTTCACAATCTTACTTTTGTCACCGGTCATATGATTCAAGTATCCAATATCAATCAACCATTAATCTCTATTTATTTTAATAAATAATGTAGTCTTAGTGTTATCATCAAATTTCGGACAAATATTAGAGATATCAAATATAAGTTCATCCTTTTCAACCAAAAAAAAACAATCCTCATGATCTGATTCATCATCTAAAATGACAATATTCTCATTGACATAATAGGCCTTCTTATTGATCTTTTTGAAATTTTGTCTTGTTCCTATGTTCAAACACTTAATTGCTAAATGACCAATATTTCCACATCTAAAATATTTAAGGGGTAGCATACCTTTGTACTTGTTGGTACCTTTCTTTATTTTTTGTGGCTTTGAAGGTAGTTAATATTTTCTCATTTTCTTTTCCAAATTTCCTCATCTCAAATATAGTCAAGGTGCCAAATAGCTTCTCTCTGGTGAATTTCTTTGGATCATAAACTTCCTTTGTAGCTAAGATCTTGTCACTATAGCTCTCTAGTAGGGTCATTAAAATATTCTCCTTTACATCTTCATCTGTCAGAGTACCTCCTTGACTTTTTACTTCATTTACTACTTCACTATCAACCCTTTGAAAGTAGCTTGATATATTCCCACCTTCTTCCATCTTCAAGTTCTCATATCTGCACTTAGTTGTCAACTTCTTTGATAATTTGACTCTATCATTTCGTTCATAGATTCCTTTCATCTTTTCCCAAAATTCATAAGCGGTGCCCAATGAAATAATATTTTTTTAGCCCAGTCTTAGATAAACCACTAAAGATTGGATACCTTGCCTTTTCATTCTCCTCATAGGCTGAAATCTCATCTGTAGTAGAAACACATTTTTTCTCAACAAATTTTCAAGTCTTGTAGCCAATAGAGATTAGGTAACCTCTCATCTACACTTTTCGAAAAATGTAGTCAAATCCATCAAACACAAGAATTATCAATTTGTGCACCATCGGATGTACCCCAAGTGGTTAAGCTCTTCTTTGAGCAACCAAAGCTCTGATACCAATTGTTGAATAGTCTGGATAACTGAGAGGGGGGGTGAATGAGTTATTATTAAACAATTTTATTTACTTCTATTAATCTAGAGAAAACTTAAATCAATCAAATATTAATGAACATGTAAGCACACAACAACACCATGCACAAAGAACATGAGAATTTACGTGGAAACCCAAGAAGGGAAAAACCAAAGAGAATGCTAATTCTCAATTATAAAACACCAGTTAAGGTGACACCAATTAAGGTGATTTTTACAAGCACTCACTACCAATTTGCTCACTATAGGGTGGTTCACTACCGGTTGGGATCATTGTCCGACTATTATAGCCAAAGATACAAAAAGGATCACTATCATAAGAGAAAGGCTCACTACCTATAGAAAATGGCTCACTACCAGAAGAATGATGAAAATGAATCCACCACTAAAAAGAATTGTCACCAAAAATGGCACCAGATAGAATCTCACTATTTGATGCCTCTGGTCATACACTTTCACACACTTTCACAATGTCTAGATATTCAAATTTAGATTCATCACGCTTTCCTTCATCAAAAAATATATCTTATACTTATACCATTTCATTCTTCCATAATCTCCCAAGTCGGCCAAACACAATTTCATAATTTTTAAGTCAGCCAAGCACAAATTGAAATAGGTCACCACAAAAACATTCTCGTGGTGGAGAGGAATGAAATGTGGACCACATAGAACCTCCTCACTCAAATAAACATGCTATATGATATCTGAAACCATAGAATAGGATATACATGTTACAATGCAAACCATGTTCCAGAGCACATTAACCAACTACCAGATCAGTTCAGACCCAATAGAATGTATCTCTTTATGTTAAAAGAGGAATGAGACCAAGATAGATACAGCCCAAGATAGATCATTACAACATGACATCCAGAACCAGGCCAATCTAGATCATCAAAGCACCAAAACAGAACATCGGTCACACAACCAAGATATGTTGACATCAAAGACAACCATTAATGACAACAAGCAATCAACATCATCTCAACACATTCCAACAGAGCTCACTAGGTAGTTGAAAACAATCCATTCTTTTCTACACAACATGCATCATTTCAGGGCTCCATACCCCATTGCATTTAGTCCTCCTTCCCCATGTGCAAAGTATTCATAGAAAGAGCTTGCATTGTACAACTTTGAGCCGCATACAAAATGAGGAGGTTTGGATCCTTTGGGAAAACTAAAGAAAAAAATTGTAAGGTAGTACACCCATAGGCCACACATTGAGGATTTTTGGGCCAACTGTGATGATGACCACGAGGTTAGAAGAAGATATTATATGAGAATGATTGGTAAATTTGTGAAATCTATCAATCTATTCCTAGTACCTGACCAAGTGGTCGAGGAGGATAATTTTATTGAAGAAAGGTACAATGCTTTGGTCAATGTACCATTTCCATTAATTGACTAGGTTGAGCTACAATTCACAAATTTGAATGTTGTCACCCATCCGATGGAGTGGAGGACCAAGAAATGGCTTGATGATCAAATAGCTCAACTGCAACAACAAGTTAGAGGATGACCTCAAAAGCGAGAAAAATAGTGGTGCTACTATAGGATATTTGAAAGAGGCTCCCAAGTCTCCACCATTTACCAGGTCAAGAAAAATAAAGAATACATTAGAGAGGCAACCCAAGAAAAAGGTCTATACTAGAAAATTAGTCGAAGGGCAGAGACCACCAAAGAAGCCTAAGAGAACAGGAACCTTTATTCCCAACATGCCAGCTATTGAAGAAGAAGGGTCCCCTCCACATGAAGAAGAAGAGCAACCACACTCTCCACCACACACTATCTCTCCACTTCCATCAGCCACTACCACTACACCTTCTCCCTCCACTCATTGTGGATATATATTTCCATCTCACCTCCTCTTCCTTGAAAACTCTGGTGGTCATTCTTGATTCCTCTTCCTCTACCACTTCTCTGCTATCATCTTCCTCTCTATCGCCTCCATTACCAACTATCTCCAACTTGCCACATTCTCTTCCTACAACCTCCATGGCACCTATTACCTTGTCAAATAATTTTGTCTCCTATTTAAAAAGTATTCCACCGTAGTTCTTTGAGGTTCTTTTGAATCCCCAAGTTGAAATGCTTATGGCTCAAATTATTATAGCACTACTCATCCCTCTACCTCCTATGGAGCCACCTAAAATGGTGGCTACAATGCAGATCTCTAAAGAGATGGAGAGGTTAAGTGGGGAACAACCCAAAGAAGTGGTGGATGTCACCGAACATCCCAAGGACTCAAATCAGGATGACTATTATGAGCATGTTGAGGAGGGTCTAAGGATTGATCTTGATGAAGTAGCTTCTTATGAAGAAGGGTAGAAAACACCCAAAGATGGGGAAATGAGAAAGTTTGACACCTGATATTATATCGAGACTTTAGATCAAGAGCTTGAGGGTGAGCAGCTTGAGGAGCATAAGGATAAAAAGGCAAGCCCAGAAGAGCACCACTCCGAGGAAAGGAGAATTGAAATAGAGGGCGATGTGGAGAAAATTGATGAATCTCCAAAAGATGGCCAAGATAGGGGCCTACAAAATGAAGATGTTCCTCCAAAAGGAGAGAAAGATAAAGAGGAAGAGAATACAGAAAAGAAGAATGATGAAATTGGTCAAAGAGTTGAGATTGAACATGTAGAAAGTGAAAGACCAACACAACAAGATAATGCTGGGAGAAATGCATAATCAATTGAGCCTGATAAAGGGAAGGAAATAATGCAAGAGGAGGAGAAAGACAAGGAAGAGGAGAACCTCAAAGATTCTACTATGCATGAAGAAGAGGAGCTTACAAAAGGAGATAATGAATTCACCACTACATCTCTAGACCATCAAAAAAAATTTCCCTCATGGCTGGAGTAGCAATTGAAAAGGAAAGCTCCAGTGCTTGCAGACCCTAAGGATTATTTAGAAGCAATACTAGTTTGAGCCCAAGTGAAGACGCGTGAGAAGAAAATTCCAAAAGTGAGATCTCACATCATAACAGATGTGTTGGGCTGTAGAATACTATAGGTAGTAATCCCAATAGTGGATAAAGATACAAGATCCCTTTAGGCCAAATATTACTAGGTAACCATTATTAATTTAGGCCCTATATCTAGAGCTCAACAAATAGAAGACTTCTAGGGGTTTGTTTCTACAATCCTCCAACAGATAAATAAGGACCAATCCACGAAGGAAGAGCTAAAAGCATAGGTGGTAGAATTAACTACCTTTATACAACAATGGACAACATCTAGAGAGGAAGCTCCAATAGAATCACCAGCACCTACCTTTCTATCTAAAGAAGAGGTCAATAAAATGGAAAGGATGAAGAATTGGAGTAAGTTCACCTTGGACTGATTCAAAAGAGTTGTTGACATGGGTGAAAAAGGCATCCATTATGTAGTCAGGATGCATAATCACTACTTGGTCTTGTGAAAGGAAGTTGAGGAGGCAGGTACTTGTAAAGATTTCCCCAATCTTTACAAAATTGCATACCCCAAACTACAGATCATTCTAAAATTACCTACAACATTCTGGGAAAATGAGTTGGCTCTTCCCAAAGAAGATCACTAGTTGTCAGACACGTGGCTGATTAATTGTGAATTTAGAAAAGGGATCCTTGACAATTATTTGATTGAGTTAGATGGTATCCATGACTATGGTAATTCCAATTTAGCTGAGGCAGACAACCTCTTGGGATTGATGAAAGGATATAAGATGCTAGCATTGGAGCTAGATCGAGAAGTGATAAAACATGAATTTCATAAGAGAATAGAACAAGAGGATGGTGACACTTTTTTAGTAGATTTTATGGATTTTTCCATGGGAGCCTTCTCAAAATTGGAGCAGATGGTCAAGGAAGGAGAAACATGTGTACAACATCATGAAGAAATGGTGGGTGACTTCAAATGGATCACCTTCCATTTCAGAAAATTTGATTTCATTGAATGGGATAAACTTCAGGTTGTTATTGAGAATTTTGTTTATTATACTTCATTGCAAAAGGAAGCTGGAAATCCCATAAGAGATGATGAGTATTTGAAAATGTAGATAAAAGAAATAATTATCTACAGGATGAAATAGGCTAGAAGAAAAATAGGGAAAATACAAACTAGCCTATTTTATATTGTAAATTTTATACTCATATTGGGTGATGTGAAAACCCCAAGTTAGAATGAATCTTGATCATTCATTGTAAATTGATCTTGACCATTCATTCTAATTTTTGAAAATAATCAATAGGGGCATCCTCTCATTTTCAAAGGGAGAAGAGTTGTTGTGTAAAGACACTTTGTAGAAATATATAAGGAAAATCATTTAAGTTGATAGTTTCTTTGTTTTTTCTCATTGTGTTTGCATGATTCAGCCTCTAAATGTTCATTTCAAATTGTTCATTTATTGTTTAAGTTCATTCTCAGTTTTCTAGTTCATGGATAGCTTTAATGGTGGTTGTATGTTGTATTTGATGCACTTCCAGCTCATAATTGTACTAATTTATTGATGATAAATTGTTGTGTAAATTTAGTCTGAGCTCCTTTATCTGTTGCATTAAATTTCAATTGTATATTCATACTTGATAGGTGAATGCCATAGTTTGAAAATGTGCAAAGAACCTTAGAAGATTGCACTTGTTTTGTTATAATATAGATGATTATTGGTTAAGAAAAAATCAGTTTGGGAAGTCTATCTACTGTAACATCAGCCATTGTTACTGTTGATTCATAGTTTTAGAGTTATAATAACTTCTAAATTATTCACCTTTTGACTTTTCTTTTAAAACTGAGTTAAACTTCACATTCCAACATCACAACCATGTTAAATCTAATGAATAAGATGATTTTTAGATTACTGTCATAAAATTTCTACCATTGTTCATAACTCCTAGAACTCTGAAACTTTGTTGTAGACCCAAAACCTCCAAGCTTCGCAAACCATAAATTCCCCTTGTGATTACCATCAAATCACACATCAACAACTGAGCTATTTTTTAGGGTCATGACCTAACATCCAAGAGACCTTGGGATATTTTCTAAAACATAGTTGCAGATTATTACCTTTCATGAGAGACATTACACTTTTTTTTTTTTTTGTGTTGAGAAGTGAGAAAACACCCATCAAAAATTCGCACCTATAGGTGTGTGAATGCTAGTTCTATAAGCCCGTAAGGCTAGGTTTAGCTATAGGTTCTATTCACAGTCGATGTTAGTAATAGTTTTCTTTAGGAATTTTAGGATGGTTTTACTAGATGTTTCAATCTAGCCATTTCCCTGAAGATAATATGGGGTTGAAAATGGTATTGGATAGAGAATCTCAAGCAAAGCTCATAGACATCTTGGTTCTTAAATAGAGTTCCAGTATCTGTTATGATAGTCTGCAAGATACCATGTCGACAAATCAAATAATTAAGAATCAAATTAGCTATTTTTTCCCTGTGATATAAGTTAATGGAATAGCTTATATCCACTTTGTAAATTAATTCATGGAAGTGATGATGAATTGGTGTTTGTTGGATGAGTTCGGTGATATATTTACTATTAATTCAAGTCCCCACTAAGTGAAAGGGCATGGGGTGGTGATAGGATGCAACTCTTGTTTGGGTGCATGTACAATATCTCCATGTTATTGGGATTGACAACACTTATTGGAAAAATGAATTGCTTCTTGATCTAGTGATGGCCAGTACTACCCTATTCATAACAACTTTTGGACTAGGTTAGGCCTGCTAGCATGGGACCCACAAACACCTTCATATACCTCTTGCAAGTTAGTTTGTTCTTCTTCCATGTTGAGACATCAGAGTAACATACCATCAAAACTTTGGCCGTATAATGTATCTCCAAGGATGGTAAATCATGAAGTTCGATGGATAAAGGTTTTCTTTTGATTGGTTGTGAGGTAAGGTGGTATGATTCTTTGCTAGATATAGGTGAATGTGTCTTCATACCAAGGTGAGTTAGGACCAAAAACATCACATACAAGCTTAGATTCTAGGATATCAAATGCTAGTATAAGCAACTATTCCACTAGGAATTCATATCTAGGAATGTTCTAGGGTATGTGGAGTGAACCAATAGTGGCCATATCATCAAAAAAATTATTGTTAGCCCTTGGGATCTATTCAAAGATGATGACCAAAAATTATTTCTTTGAGCTATCCACCATTCTCTTATATGACATGAGATTATCTTCTTTAGTCTGGTATTCAACATTGACCTACCTTATGACTAGCTGGGAGTTACCATAGACTTGTAGTTCTTTGATCTTCCATTCTGTGACCATTTTTAGTTCGGTGATTAGTGCTTCATACTCAACTATATTGTTTGTATAGGGGAAATCAATATTATTTTCTTTGGGTATATTATCTCCTTGTGGTGTAAGAAATAGGATACCAGTCTCTAGGTCATGTTGAGTATGGGATCCATCGAAGTACAAAGTCCAACGAGTTGACTGAGTTGTTAGTAGGGTGCTCTCATTTGGAAATTCTACTATGAGTGGTTGATTATCTTCAATTTGTGCCTTTACTATCTAGTCTACTATCATTTGTTCCTTGATGGATTTCTAGTCAACATATCTTATGTCAAATTCACTAAGTATCATGACACACAATGATTATTCCTATAAGAGATTTTTTTCCAAAAGATATTTCAAAGGGTCTACTTTAGATATCAACTTAATTTGTCTATTTAACTTTTAATGGCTAAGATTTTCTGTTGCAAATACAACTGATAGACATGCTCATTCAATGGGTGTATAATTTAACTCATAGCCAACTAGGGTACGACTAATGTAGTAAACTACTCTTTCTTTGTTCTTCTCATCAAGTTGTGCCAATAGAGCTCCCAAAGATGCTATTGTTGTGGATACATATAAAATCATTTCTTTATCTTGGGGGATTAAGCATAGTCCTTCACCTATTGAAAATATTTATCACACCTTCCATCCCATTTGAATGTTATATCTTTATGGAGTAGGTGTGTGAATGGGTGACATTTATCTTCTAGTTGTAAAATAAACCTTTTGATAGATTGAATCTTACCTTGTAGATTGCACAACTATTTTAATGTTCTCAAGGGATGCATTTCCAAGATAGCCTTGACCTTAGTAGGATCAACCTTTATACCTCTTTTGGATACACATTTATTTGGATTTAGACACAAGTTATACTCCTCTATTCTATCAAATATCCTAGCTAAGTTAGTCAGGTGTTTTTTTCTTTTAACTAATTTTTCTAATAGATCGTCTACATAGTCCTCCATGGCGATGTTCAACATGTCATAGAATATAGTAGTCATTGCTCTTTGGTATGTGGCTCTTGCTTTCTTTAAGCTGAATGACATGATGTTCCAACAAAAATTTCCCCAAGCATGGGTGAAAGCCATTTTGTGTTGATCTTTAGGGGCTATCTTTATCTAGTTGTATCCATAAAAACCATCCATTAGTGAAAGTATTTCATGACCAATAGTTAGATCCACTATTATGTCAATATTAGGAAGGGGGAAGTCATCCTTAGGGCATGCCTTATTAAGATCTCTGAAGTCTATATAGATCCATATGAAGTCTATACATATTTGTATACATCCAATGGGTTTCGACACTGGTACAAGGTTGGATACCCACTCAAGATAATCTATGGGCCTAATGAATCCAACCTTAAGTAGTTTATGAAGCTCTACCTTGAATAACAGTATTATTTTTGGGTGCATCTTGTGAAGCTTTTTCTTAACTGGTTTCATTGTAGGAAATACTATTAGATGATGCACCAATAAAGTTGGATCTAGCCTAGGAATGTTTACATATGTCTAGGTGAAGTTAATCTTACATTGCTTGATGAATCCTGAGAAGCTGATTCTTTCCTCAAGATCTAAGGAAGCTGCATGATATGTTACCCTAGGTGCCTCTATTGTTCCAATTTTGATAGGTTCAAAACCTTCAACCAAGATTGTTGATTGTTCTTGATACTCTATGATGAGGAGATTGAAGCTTCATTGTTTTGGAATTAGTCCACAATAGGTACATGATGTTTTTGATCCCAATCGATCAACTATGGGTGAAGTAAGGTTAGGTTATCATCACTACTGGTAAAGCTTATGGAAGATGTGGAAAGGGTAAGGATAGTAGAGTTATCAAGGTCTTAAGGGTATCTAGGTCATAGTCACTAGAGGCATAATATTCCCATTCCTATTTGTTGAAATTTGTTTCAGTATGGTAGCCATCAGATGTCTCAATGATCGTAGAAGGAGCTTTTTCCTAATAAGAGGTAGTTTTAATGCTTGGGGTAACCACACCTATCAAACCATAACCTAGTCCCATGTTTTTATTATATTTTTCTTTTATGATGGGTTATTTAATACCTTGTTCATGTAGACCAAGGCCACCTTTTCTAGTGTATCCCATATTTCTTGCCAGTTGATAACCTTTATTGTTAGGATCCACAAGAATGGGATGTAGTTGTTTATGTTCCTATTTTTGTTCTTCTTTGTAGAGTTACGATGAAAGGTCATGTTCACACACCACTTCATCCTTTGTTTCTCCCCACTTAGATAAAATATTAGGTTTGAATTCATAGGTGACATCTTGAATATGTTTGATTTCCTTTGGTCTCCCATAGTATTTTGGTGATAGGGGAAGCTCCCCAATGCAGAAGGATTGTTTAAAATGGTATTCTATGTAGACCTTGTCAAGCACCTAGTATTCTTGATTGATGTAGATGAAGTTGAGGATGAAGCAAGTGATGCTGGATCTACAAAGGAAAATGAGTGGAAGGATATATCATTACTAGGTATTTGAAGAAGTGTTTTGTACTTCTCCTCTAAGTTTGTGTAGTAATTGAAGGGTTTAGGATTGGCATATATTATAACTTCCTTATCGTTGTAAGGAAATTTTAAGCATTGATGGAAGGTTGAAGGGACCACTTTCATCACATGGATCCATAGACATCCCAAGAGAAGGTTATAGGGTAACTCAAGATCTAATACTTGACAAGTAATTTTTATTATTGTTGGCCCCACTTGAATTGGAATTTTGATTGTGCCCTTAGAATTTATTTCCATATTATCATAGGCCCTTATGGTGATACTTGTTTCTTTGTCAATCACATCATCAAAATATCCCAATAGATTTATTAGTTTCAAGGTACAAATATTTAAGCTTGCACCTTGATCTATCAGGTCTCTCTTGATCTTGTTTTTATGGATGCAAACCTCGAGGTATAGAGCTTGATTATGAAAGGATCTTTGGGGAAGGTCTTTTTCAAAAAAGACTAAGTGATTGGGGAAAGTGATGGTACCAACCATTTCTTGAAACTGATTGATGTTAGTATTGTTAGGCAGTAATGATTCAATGAGAGATTTCTCTAGGATCTCTTTGTCTGTAGTTGATAACTTTAAAAGCTCAAGGATAGAGATTAGTGCTAGAGTTTTATTTAATTGGTCAATAATATTGTAGTAATTTGAAGGCTTAATGAAAACTTTTTCTTGATGTGGGGCTCCTTGGATCGTCACCTTCCCTCTTTGTGTTGTGACATTACACTCAGGGGTTTTTCCCAGTATGGTTACAACATTGATATTGTGATCAACTTGATAGATGGTTCCTAGGTCTTCGTCATAGTTGAAGTTAGATTTTCGGTAATCTTGTCCCTTACCTTTTCCATTTCCTCTAAAATGATCGAGGATTGGATCCTTAGGATTTTTTGATTGAGTTAGAGACTAAGAGGGATACCTAAAGGGACTAACCTGATGTCTCAGGGGCTCTTCGATAATGGCTTTGCCTACATTCAAGCTTAGAGAAAATGTAGTTCAACTTATTTTGACTCAATTGCATCTTGTCTAGAGACAACCTACAATATTTTTGGAATTTTTTGTTTTATGACTTTGTTTTGGATTTTGATGGTTTTCTAGATGTTTTTGATTTTGATATTTTTTTGGATGTTTTTGATTTTTTTTTGTTAGTTTTTTGCGAGTGATGGGATGAACAAGGATTCAATCCGCTACCAGGTTTAAGAGGTTGCCCCTATTTTAGAATAGAATTGCATTTTATTAGGGATAGGTGGATAAAACAAATGGTGGATAGAGATGGTGCAAAAAGGTTCAACACTTGGTCAGTTATTGAGCCATGGTTGGGTACATTTTATATTATGGAATGGGTGGAGTGGATACAATAGTATATGGATAGTGCCAATAGATGAGGATGTAGGTCTTATTCAAATGTAGTGTATATTTACTAGGTTTTCACTATGGTACAATTCCTAGAAGTGCTCAAAGGTGGTTTTCACTTGAAGGACAATCTATTTCTCTTTACTATTTTCTTGATTTTTGATTTTTTTTTCTTTTTTTTTGCTTTTTTTCTTCGGGTATTTTGATACACTAGGTGTAGAAATTCTTGAGATGACTTCTATTTAAGGTTTGGCTAGAGTTTCTCCTTTTGGTGTAGCCAACTGATATTCTCTAGAGCTATATCTTACTATAATGATATAGGGACCTATCTAGTTTGGTTCAAAATTACCTTTTCCATCTTGATTCAGTTGGATTTTTTGATTTTCCTTTAGGACAAAGTCACCAACCTGAAAGTTCTTGATTTTTATTCTCTTATTGTAGCTTCGCTTGAGCCAATTTTTATAGGCTTGTAGATGGTTCAATGCAGTCAAGAATCTTTCACCTAGGATTTCAATCTCATTGATTCTGGATACCCGATACTCTTCATTGCTAACAAGATCATTCAATGTTACTCTCAGGGATGGGATTTCAATGTCTATAGGTAGTATTGCTTTGGATTTGTAGAACAAGGAAAAGGGAGTCGTACCTATAGGTGTGTGGATGCTAGTTGTATAAGCTGATAAGGTTGGGTTTAACTATAGGTGCCAATCATGGCCAACATCATTAACAATTTTCTTTAGGATTTTCAAGATGGTCTTATTAGATGCTTCGACCTAGCCATTTCCTTGGGGATAATATGGGGTTGAAAAATGGTGTTGGATAGAGAATCTTGAGTAGAGATCATGGATATCTTGGTTCTCAAATAGAGTTCCATTATCTATTATGATAGTATGTGGGATATCATATCAATATATCAAATAGTTAAGAATGAACTTAGCTATTTGTTTCCCTATGATACTAGTTGGTGTTGTCATTGATGTCGACCATGTGTAGAGGAAGCTAGTTATTGACTGTATATGTTGAGGATATTGAGAAAATTATAATAAATAAGGTTTGTCGTTTGTGCATGTATAGTTGAGATGTTGAAGAAATGGTATGAGTACATGGAGTTATCATTATGTTTCAATGACTGGAAGTGTGTTAGAGTGAAGTAATGTGCTGAAATGATTTCTTTGGTACTTGGTCTCCAAGTTCTTTTGAGAAAATGTGATAAATAGGGAAAATAATTTACTGCAGGTATTCAGTGTATGCTCTAAGATTTTCTCTGCATTTATTTTGTGTTGATTCTATGCTTGTGTGGATTTGAGGAATTTTTCATGGCTGTTGGTAGTTGTTGTATCAAAAATTTGGGCTTCTAGATAATTGTATAGTGCGAGATATTTTCACTAGTATGTGAACTAGTTGTTCAGTGATGTTCTCTATTGTCTAGGAGAAATGTATCTTCTTTGCGTTTCTCTGCTATTTGGATTTAGGTTGTACAAATCTAAGATTTTTTTTTATAATGCTTTTATATTTTTGTGTTCAACGTTTTACTTAATTTGGAGCAAAATAGTGTTTCATTTATCAATATGCAAACAAGGATTATCAGTTGTCCTGAGTTAAAGTAGTTGTTGATGTGAAGCTTGGTTGAAGTGGTTGAATAATCTTAAGTAATTCATGGGTTGTTCTGGATTGATTTCAAGTGAATTATGTTGTCTGGAACTTTCGGCTTTATCTAAGGAAGTGTGTACTTAATGTCTATGGTGTTTTGCATGGGTGTTGACTGGTCTTGTCTTTAACACTACATGTGAGGCTTGTGGAAGTGTGTTGAAGTATCTAGGGATCTGTTTGGGTCCTAATTAAGGATTAATATAGGTTTCCTTTCATTCCTATCCACCACAGGAATATTTTGGTGCCGACCTATTTTGAATTTAAATGTATAATGACTAGTTGTCGACTTTCTCCAATGGTGTTCAAAGTTTTGAAGAAGAGATTGATATAAATATGTATGGTGTTGATGAAATAGTGTGAATGAAAGATTAAGAAGCAAGATAGATGTGATATTATTTGGAGTGAAGTGTAGTGAGATACGAATTTGAGCAAAGTAGTGTGAATTTCATGTTATGGTTTTGAAGGCAGTGAGTTGTAGGCATCTGATATCTTTCATGTGAGAAATTGTGGTGGACTCCTTGTTGCATTGAGAAGTATTTCTTTGTGTAACATTTTTTTTCTATCTTCTCATATTATTTCTATGGTAGTGAGCCTAGGCTATGAGCCTTTTTGGATAGTGTGTCCTATTCTGGAAGTGAGCCTCTCTAGTAGTGAGCCTTTGTATTCAGTTTTGGAATTATTTATATTGTGAGAATTATTGTGGGTTTTCCCTCATTGGTTTTTCCACGTAAATCTAGTGTTCATATGTGCATGGTTTTACTACTTTCATTTTATATTTTTGCATTTAATAGTTAAACATATTAGTAGAGTAAATTTTTTGTGAATTCTTGTAGATCTAACTTTAGATTGAGGGTTTTAAAGGTTAAAACTGCTACAAATGATTCACCCCCCTCTTATTTGTCTTGCTCAACATAAAGTACTACATGCTAGTGATAATGAATTTGTGTCTATTAGATGAGGTCGGTGATATCTTTCCTATTAAGTCAAGTCCCCACTGAGGGAAGGGCCATGGGGTAGTGATAGGATGTAACTCTTGTGTAGGTGCATGCACAAGATCTCCATGTTGTTGATATTAATGACATTTCTTGGAAAAATGATTTTTTTTTTGCTCTAGTGATGGCCACTATTACCCTGTTTGTAGCAGCTTCTAGACTAGGTTAGGTCCACTAGCATGGGATCCACACACCTTCATGTACCTCTTTCAAGGAATTTTTCACTTCTTTCATGTTGAGACATCAGACTAACGTACCATCAAAACTTTGATAACATAAGGTATCTCCAAGGATGGTAAATCATGAAGTTAGGCAAATAAAGGTTTTCTTTTGATTAGCTATTAGGTGGGGTGGTATGATTCCATGTTGGATAGAGGAAAATATGTATTCATACCAAGGCGATTTAGGACCAACAAAATCACATACGAGTTTGAATTCTGAGATATCGACTACCAGTATAAGCAATTGTTCCACTAGGAATTTGTATCTAGCAACATTCTCAGGTATGTCAAGGAGTGAACCAATAGTGGCCATAGTATCAACAACTTTATTGTTAACCCTTGGGACCTATACAAAGATAACGACCAAAAAGTATTGCTTGAAACTTTCCACCATTCTCTTGTATGGTATGAGATTGTCTTCTTTAGTCTATTAATCATCATTGACCTACCTTATGACTAGCTAAGATCACCATAAACTTGTAGTTCTTTAATTTTCTATTCTACAACCATTTTTAGTCCAGTGATCAGTTCTTCATACTCAACTATATTGCTCATAAAGGGGAAGGAAATCTTGTATGCTTTGGGTATACTATCTCCTTGTGGTGTAAGAAATAGGATATTGACCCTTGAGCCATGTTGAGTATGGGATCCATCGAAGTACAAAGTGCAATGGGTTGACTAAGTTATTAGTAGGATTCTCTCATATATAGATTATGCTATGAGTGGTTGATTATCTTCAATAGGTTCTTCTACTAGTTGGTTTGCTATCACCTATCCCTTGATGGATTTTTTGTCAACATATTCTATGTCAAATTCACTAAGTGTCATGACCCACTTAGCAATTCTTCCTGTAGGAGCTACTTTGGTAAAAGATAATTCAAAGGGTCTACTTTAGATATCAACTTAATTTTTTTGTTTAACATGTAATTTATAATCTTTTGTGTTGTGAAGACAACTGATAGAAATTCTCATTCAATGGGTGTATAATTTAACTCATAACTAACCAAGGTACAACTGATGTATTAAATTGTTATTTCTTTGTTTTGTTCATCAATTTGTGTCAATAAAGCTCTCAAAGCTGATATTATTGTGGATACATATAAAACCATTGCTTTATCTTGAATTGGAGGCATCAATACAAGGGGGTTGAGCAAATAGGCTTTTACCTATTGAAAATCTTGATCACACCTTCCGTCCTATTTGAATGTTACATCTTTATAGAGGAGGTTTGTGAACAGATGATGGTTATCCACTAGTTGTACAATAAATATTTTGATATACTAAAGCTTGCCTTGTAGAATATGGAGTTGTTTCAATGTTTTAGGGGAGGCATTTCTAGGATAGCCTTGACCTTAGCGGGATCTACCTCAATACCTATTTTGGATAAAATGTAGCCCAATAGTTTCTTAGATGTTGTAATGTGAAACACACATTTTTTTAGATTTAGACACAAGTTATACTCCTCTAGTCTATCAAATATCCTAGCTAAGTTATCTAGGTGTTCTTGTCTTTTAAATGATTTAGCCAATATATCATCTACATAGTCCTCCATGGTGATGTACAACGTGTCATGAAATATAGAAGTCATTTCTCTTTGGTATATAGCTCCTATGCTCTTTAAGTTGAATGGAATTACATTCCAAAAAAAGTTCCCCAAGCATAGGTAAAAGATGTTTTGTGTTGATCCTCAGGGGCTATCTTTATCTAGTTCTACTGAGAAAATCCATCCATTAGTGAAAGAATTTAATGACCAGTAGTTAGATCCACTATTATGTTAGCCTTGGGAAGGGGGAGGTCACCCTTAGGGATTTCCTTATTAAGATCTCTAAATATTGTACAGATCTATATGCCCCTAGTGGGTTTCGACATTGGTACAAGATTGGATACGCACTCAGGTTAATTTATGGGTCTGATGAATTCCATGTACAATAATTTATAAAGCTCCACCTTGACTAATAGTTCTATTTATGGGTGCATCTTGCGAAGATTTTGCTTAACTAGTTTTTTTGCAGAGAATAATGTTAGATGATTCACCACTAAATTTCGATCTAGCTTAGGCATGTCTACATATGTCCAAGAGGAATTAATCTTGCGTTCATGGATGAATGTTGAGAAGTTGAATTTTTCTTTAGGATCTAAGAAAGCTACACGATATGTTACCTTACATGCCTTTGTTGTTCCAACGTTGATAGGTTCATAACCTTCAACCAAGACTACTGATTGATCTTGATACTCTATGATGAAGAGATTGAATCCTCCATCCTTAGGTCTCAGAGAGGTTTTTTCCCTCAAATACATCCTTTATTTTTCCTTTTTCATGATTCGATAGAGCCACATTGTGGTTTTCCCTAGGGGATAGTATTTTAATTTTTAGGTTTTTCATTTCAATTTTATGATTGGAGGATGCAATATCCCCTCCAAAGTAGGCTCCTTGCTTGAGTTCTATGAAAAAACTATCCTTTTGATCTCGTTGTGGTATACCATTATGAAGTCCCATGAACTCAATGATAGCTTTGTTGTTTTGGAATTGGTCCACAACATGTACATGATGTTGTTGATCCTAATCAATTAACTATGGGTGAATTAAGGGTAGGTTATCATCACTATTGGTAAAGCTTATGGAGCATGTGGAAAGGGTAAGTATAGCGGAGTTATCTAGGTCTTAAAGGGTATCTAGGTCATAGTCACTAGAGGCGTAAGATTCCCATTCCCATTCATTGGAGTCTATTTTAGTATTGTAGCCATTTGATGTCTTGATGCTGGTAGAAGGGGTTATTTCCTGACAAGAGGTAGTTTCAATGCTCGGAGTAACCACGTCTATCAAACCATAACCTAGTCATATGTTCTTCTTACATTGTTCTATTATGATGGGTTCTCTCATACCTTTTTTTTGTAGACTAAGGCCACCTTTTCTAATGTATCCCATATTTCTTGCTAGCTAATAACCTTTATTGTTAGCATCCACAGGAATGGGATGCAACTATTTTTGTTCCTCTTGTTGTTCTTCTTTTTAGAGCCATGCTAAGAGGTCCTCTTTGAACACCTCTTCATCCTTCATGTCTCCCCACTTGGTGAAAATAGTAGGTTTGACTTCATATGTGACAACTTGCATATTATTTATTTCCTTTGGTCACTATTGTTGTTTTTAGGAATCACTTTTGTCAAACTGGGTTGCTATAGTCTTAAATCCAAATGTGGTTATCATATTTTTTTATTTTCATTGCAGGAACATAGTTGCTTTCATCTTTTCTAATACTTTGTACAGGAAAGGAGTTGTTATCATCCAAAAGAAGGCCACTATCATACTATTTATCTACTATGGTCTTCCTAAAATTTGGTTGCTATTATAAAAACTAGTCACTTTTGTCTATTCTATTGACATGTTTTTAATTGACTATAATTGGAGAGTCGCTATTATCAAGAAAAAATCTGCTACCATCCTATTTTTTGATCACTATCATCTTATAGAACTACTATCACACTAGTTGCAGAGCCACTATCACAGGTAAAAGAGCTTCTATCATACTGTTTCCTGTGTGTGCTTCAATTTGTCAAAAATTTATTGGATTCTCAATTTACCTAACCCTAATGCAATTTTTGTTTTCTATGTTTTGAGAATATCTAACATTGTTGGTACAACTCTTGTAGGGTGATTGCACATCTTTCATTGAAATACTAATCATTTTCTTGTAGGGTTGACAAATGGTTTCACTTAAAGACATAAACTACTATCACATTTTCTTATAGAACCATCTTCAAGATCATTTTATTTTTGAGCATTTGTATGCATGTTTTAAGTCTTTAACATTTGAATTTGGCTCCTTAAAAACATAAATTTCTATCTACAACATTTCTTTTAGGCTTAAAAAATCTATTTGCAATGAAAACAAATTGGTTTACAAAATTTGTATGGATGTATTAAGTCACAAATATTTGAATTTGGTGCTTTAAAAACATGAATTGCTATCTACAACATTTCCTTTGGGCTTATAAATATAATTACAATGAAAAAAAATTGGTTTACAACATTTGTATGAGTTTGAAGTCTCTAATATTTTAATTTGGTTCTTTTAAAACAACAATTGATTTCTATAATATTTCATTTGGGCTTTAAAATCTAATTTTGATGAATTTTCCATTGTGTCTATTGTGATTGGCAATACAAGTGTGTATCCTCTCTCCTTGCATCTTTTGATGATCTTGGGTGATGAAAAACACTTTGGGCTCTTTGAATTTTTTTGGTCATTACTCTTTTTTAGATAGGGTCTACCTACAAGACACATCCCAAAAGGAGAACTCAAAGGTGACCCAAAGCGAATTTTCCCTTAGGCCTCTATATAAATTATTAAGGTGAAAGCAAATATATAACTAGCGAGTACCTTGTCGATAGTTCCATTTAGAAAGGGGAGGCACCCACATGGTATATTGTGCCCCTAGTAGGATTGATTAAAGCCTTAAGTGTCTTACTAGATGCTCACAAGGTGTCAAGTCCCTGAGGAATGACTAAACACCTTAGTGTAGAAGCTACCTTTATTGATTGAGTTGTTGATTATACTTTTAGTGCAAGGGATGTGCACCACAACCTAAAGTTACTCACCATATGAACTCCCTTGAGATGAGACATAAATCCCTGGCTTAGAATAAGCTACTTGTAGCTTTCTAGGGAGAGGGTGACTAGATCATCCTTCTAGGCCTAGAGGATCCTATCTATTTGCTCTTTCAAAGAAAAAAGTGAATACACCCATTTAGGTGTCCCTACACTTGAGTCAAAGGAGATTCCAAGTTGTGAGCCTAAAATTTTTACCATTGGCCTTGACCTTAAGGATAAAAATTCTTGAAATGTTTTTGATGTGTTATTACCAATGTAAATTGGGTTGATTTTGGACTATTATCATTAAAACTTGTGATTGTTTCATACACTTTGTTTTCTATGCTTTATCACTTGCTCTATCTCATACACATTATTTGACATCAAACCAAAAAAACATCAAAACTTGCAAACTTATCAAAAACTACCATTAGAAAACTGGAAACTATTAAAACAGAGCCGCTATTGTATATTTTGCCGCTCTTGTTAAAAAATTTACTACAATCATTCTAAAATTTGACCGCTATTATACATCAAACCACAACTACAATCTCTCTTTGCATAGGTCACTATCAAAATAGAACTACGCTTGTCAAGATTGTCATATTCATTCTAAAAATAGAGCCACTATTGTCCTAATTCTTGCCACTATCATCCTACATAGAAGCCACTATCCTCCTACTTTCTGGAATATCTGAAAAAAAATTCACAAACTAGTTTCAAAACATTGGAATAATACCTTACATAGTTGTTAGAGAACATTATCATCATTGGACCTATACTTATGCAATCCAATATCACCATCCTACACTTCGAACTTGGTTTACATAGGATGTGTGACTATCATCTTTTGGACACAACATCAAAATAGAACTTGCACTATATCCTATTGACATCACCACCATCAACCAAAAAACAACCTAGTCTCGGTCACATATTGAACTGAAGAAATCAAACCATAATCTTGCTATTTTTTTACAACAACCTTTACTTGCAACCTCAAATCTATTTCAAGTAAAGAAATCACCATATCCTCTAAGACATAGAAAAAAATTGATTTGAGTCTTGTGCACCTCGTGTTCTAAAATATAATCAAATTAAAACATAAAGCATCCACTCATACTCTTATCCTAGGGTTTGAGCATCCAACATCATAGCATCATTTATCAAACAACATCCAAAATCAGCTCATCTCCTCATCATAGGGTTGAGTAGAAAAATCTTATCATCCAACATCAAACTTGATCATCCAACTATCCCAACTTCAAGATCAATCTATATCAAACAATCAAAAAACTTTGTCCAAAAGGTTCACACACATCCCCTTTGTATGTCATTTTACCAAACAAAATCTCAAATCAAAACGCCATCCCATTTCCATAACTTGTTATCTCAAACTTACCAAGGTCATTTGGGTTCCTTTATGACTACAACAAGATCCCAACATAAAAGGAAAATGGAAGCCAACAAAAGTAGCTCTAGTGCACCAAACACCAATATCACCAATGATTAATCTCAACCTTGGGGTTATGATCATAAGACATACTCAACTCCTCAAGAACAACCAACATTCAAAGATCAACCAAATCCACCAGCTAGTGATGCAGAAATACACCTTAAACATCAAGACATATTTCCTAGGAAATAAAAACAACCTCCCAATCCTATAGATATGATCATAGAGGAGTATGATATTGATGAGGAAATCAGTGATGAAGTACTCTTAGAGAATTCTCAAGATCCAAAAATGCAAAAACTAATGAAAAAAATGGTTGCGAAAGATCCAAACACATATTTCCTCAAACTAACACAAAGTGGTGCCAAGCTACCTATAGACTTTAATATTGAAATTATTAAGGATCCTACTCTCATTCCTTTAGGATACCAATTGGTGGTGAGACAAATACCCAAACCAGTGGTGGCTCCAAAGATACCACCTTTATTCTCAAAAGCACCTATCAATGGTCAATATTTCCCACAAAATATGGACAATCCATTATATAGACATCCTTCACAAGTTGAATAAGTTGTGGTAGCTCAACATGCTCAAGAAAATCCAAATCTATTGACAAATTGAAACATGCCACCACACAATATGGAAAATAATACAATGGGACCCAACATATATAAGACATATTGGAACAACCAACAATAAGGTCCTAATGTTAACATGCAAAACATGGGAAATCTTCCATCAAGACCACAACAACATGTAGTGAAACAATAAGACAACAACCCTTTGCAACCACAACTACATGCTAACAACCTTCCTCAAGGACAACACATGTATCAAAAAAAGATTCCATGATTCATAGGAAGGAGAAATACCTCAAATAAATTTCATATCACCTTCAAACTAGACTTCAAAACTTAAGGTTGTAATTATGCATTTTGTTCATCCTAGACAATGAGTTCTCAAACCCAAAATGTGGGGCAGAAATTCAGACCTTTTGTTAGGTTTTCAAAAGGAAGATATCTAAAAGCTAAATGTAGATTTTATCAAATAAACTAGAAATAAAACACACATAAAATTAACATAGATAATTTAATGTGGTTCACCCAATGTGGGTTACATCCACCAAACCGCATCCATCCAATGATATTATTAACCAGTGCAAAACCCTATTACAATATCACAAATAATCACATGTTTCTTATCATACTGTAACTCTATCCCAAACCCTTTATAAATTAGGGTTATACAAAATCAAGGTTTTTTTCCCTTTTTATGATTTTTCCCTTATTCGGTAATTTCGTGAAAAAACAAGATAAAAATCAGGACCCCAACGAGGATACATGAAGAGTGTATAGTATAGAATGATTAGTCACCACATACCAACACCTTTTTGGTCATAATTCCATTCAGGTACTTGTAAAAGGGAATGTGAAAAGTGTTTTAGATACCATTTTGGCACCTACTAAAAATATGTTAAAATGAAGTAGGGTTGTTTTGTATGGAATAGGGAAAAATAAAGTGTTCATTGATCAAACCCATAGGATTCCTCACTGTGAAATGAAAGGAATAGTCATTAATAACTTTCAAAAAATAAATAATGAAGCCAATTTCTTCAGTGAGATTGAAGATAAAGTAATTAAAGACTTTTATTCCAATTTTTATAAAGATCCAATGGTAGAAAAGAAAGTTATGGCATTTTTTCTCAACCTGCAAACCCTAGGCAGCCACAAACTTGCTCTCACCAAAATGACATAACTCATTCAAATATTAATAAAATTTAATCAAACCAAAAGCATATGAAACTAGACTCATGAATTAAAATTTTAGAATTGGTTTCAATCCCATAATATACCATATATGGACGTAATATCATGTTTTCAGACTATAAAGTTTGGAAAACATTGTTAGAATAGGGCAGCTTTCACCAAAATGGCCATATCTTCCACAAAACTCAATGAAATTCAATGCCACAAAAACCAAAATAAAGAGGATTCACATTAATAAACATTAAAAGAATTTTAAGATCATTAAATATTCATACAGGCCAAACACAATGAAATAAAAAGATGGAAACATTGGAAAACTCAAAAAAACTTGCTTCAATTCACTCAAAGTTTGAAAACATCACTACCAGCATCCTTGCATTCGACCATTCCAGATTTTTCATGAATTTTATAAAATTTTTCAATTGATTCCCACGTTCCTACCCTTGCATGTAGCTAAAACCCAATTTTCTGACAACTTGCTAAAGTTGCCTTGCAACATTTTTAGCAGCTTTTTGACAACTTTCAACAATATTGACACTTTTTAACCAATGACTCCTAGCACTACAAAAATGAATTAATATGATAGAAAATAGTCATAAATGACCTTAATGGACATTAAAACCCATTATCAACCCAAAAATAAAAAAATACATAAAACTTGTATAATAGGTCCTCATGAACCTGGACCATACACCCAAGGGGAAGAAAAACTCAAGTCCCACTTGAGTGCAAGTCTTATTTTTCTTCCCAGTCTTCCAATTATTCTACACTATTTCCTTGATGTCTTCTTGTTTTTTTATTTGTGTCTTCCACTTGTTTTCTCTAGTTTTTCTTCTCAACTCCTTCTCTTCTTTCTTCCTGGCAAGGTATTCCTCTTTCGTCATCCTCCTCTGAACCTGATCTTGTTCAAGAGCCTACTTCTCAATTATTTGTATCTCCTTTTCTAACAATCCTACACATACATAGTCTAGTGAAATATTATAAATAAAATAATGAGACCTTGAGGTCTCTTCCTTGTCTCCTTGCACCATACACTCCACTTCAACACCCAAGAGATCCTCCATGTGTGTTATGGTTGTCTTAGGATTGAATTTTTCCTCTAAGGGTCTCCTTTCATAAATGGCATCTTCTAATGCTTCCATCATAGTTGTTAATTTCTCTTGAATTTCATACATAAAGTAGTGTCCCTCTTTTTCCAAACTTTCCATCTCCTTCCAAAGGATTTGATCAATCTTTGTATATGGACTGAATACTTCCTACTGCACTTGAGGGCTGCATTCATCTTTGAACTTTTCAGTTTGTCCTATTGCTGCAAAAAACTCATCATTCATATCCATTTCTTCCAATAATAAAGCATCCAATTCATCATGCATATCATCAAAAACATATTTTGTTATCAACCTTTCACTATCACAAACATAATTCAATATGCATTCACCAAGTATCTCACCTTCCTCAGGATGACACAGTATTCCATCTTTTTCACTTAGGATTTATTCTTCATTTAATATTATGCCTACATTTACACACTCAAAACTTTCATTAATTTCAAAATAATAAGATTTACTTGCCTCCAAATCTCTTTCCTTGGATGGCTTGTCAAGTACTTTCATCCACCTTCACAATATGTTAGCTTCTGGTTGCTTCCTTATCTTTTTCATCATTTTCTTAAGAGGCCACTTCACCTTCTTTCTCATTGGCCAATGCCAAATATTTTCTTGATATTATTTCTCAAGACATTGTTGCAATACAAGCTCAACTCATTTCTTAAACTTGTCCATTCTTCTATCAAACTATGCAACTAGGCTTACCCTATTATATTTCATCTTGTCCTTCTTTGTCAGGCGTTCTTTCTTATCTTTCTACTGTATCTTCTTGTCTTCGTGATACCTCACCTAGGTTTTCTTCCCTTTTCCTCACTACCTAGTCTTTTGGCATCTAGGTTCTTCACTTCAACCTATCAAAAGAAACACACAATTTTCCAAAACTTCTCTTACCAAGATCTTCAGGCTATGATACCAAAATGATGCAGAGGAAGGAGAAAGACCTCAAAAAGTTTCCTATCACCTTCAAACAAGACATCAAAACTTAAGGTTGCAATTATTCATTTTGTTCATCCTAGACAATGAGTTCTCAAACCCAAAAGGTGGGGCACAAATTCAGACCTTTTGGTCATAATTTCCATCAGGTACTTGTTAAAGGGAATGTGAAAAATATTTTAAATACCCTTTTGGCCCTTACTAAACATATGGTAAAATTAATTAGGGTTGTTTTGTACGGAACAAGGAAAAACAAGGTGTTCATTGATCAAACCCATAGGTTGCCTCATTGTGAAATTAAATGAATAGTCATTAATAAATTTCAAAAAACAAATAATGAAGCCAATTGCTTCATTCGTATTGAATATAACCTAATTACAAACTTTTCCTCCAATTTTTATAAAGATCCAATAGTGGAAAAAAAATCTATGGAATTTTTTCTCAACCTACAAACCCTAGGAAACCACAAACCTACTCTCACCAAAAATGGCATAACTCATACAAAACTTAATAAACTTTACTCAAATAAAAATAATATGAAACTAGACTTATTCCTTAAACTTTTAGAATTGGTTTAAATCTTGTACTATACCATATATGGTTGTACTATCATGTTTTTAGACTGTACATTCTAGAAAACATTGTTAGAATAGGGTAACCTTCACCAAAATGGCCATATCTTCCACAAAACTCAATGAAATTCAATGCCATAAATACCAAAAGAAAGATGATTCACATGCCCATAAACTCCAACCATTTTTAGATCATTAAATGGGTCGTATAGGCCAAACATAATGAAAGAAAAATACTACAACACTGGAAAACTCAAAAAGACTTGCTTCAATTCACTCAAAGTTTGAAAAATTACTACCACCATCCTTGCATTTGACCATTCCAGACTATTCATGCCTTTTCCAACCTTTTTAAATTTATTCCCACATTCCTACCCTTGCATGTAACTAAAATCCACTTTTTTGACAACTTACTAAAGTTGCCATGCAACATTTTTAGCAACTCTTTGACAACTTTAAACAATATTGACAGCTTTTTAACCAATGAATTCTAGCACTACAAAAATGAATTAATATGATATAAAATGGTCATAAATGACCTTATTGGACATTAAAACCCATTATCATCCAAAAAACCAAAAATGACATAAAACTTGCATAATAGGTCCTAGTGACCCTGCACCAATCCACCCATATATCAACAACCACCAAAACCAATAACCAACAAGATAAAATCATGTACCAAGGAAATTTCCAAGATCAAACTCAATACATGCATCAACCACAATACTATGATCCTCACAAGTAATACCAATATGAATCATCATCTGCCCAAAATCCTTAACATCAAGCATATGTTCCAACACCATAAATGTCAATACCCAACATCAAACGTATGTTCAACCATAACAAAGAACACACCTTAAAAATCAAGAACAAAAGCCTCCACAACACAACATGGGTGCACAAAATCCTCCATCACAATTTCAAACCTACACACCTCAAAAACAACACATGACACCTCAACAACAACAAATCACACCCTAACAACATGTCACACCTCAACAAAAAAATCAAATTTATAATCACATCAGTTCTCAAGGACCCAATCCATCATCCTTTACTCACAACATGGCTCAAGGGCCCTCATATATATAAACCCTGCAATAAAACACAAAAAATTAAGGGAAAACAAGGTTATAACATCCATCCTCATCAAATGAACACACAAAGTGATGGTGTAACCTTAAAAATCCAAAACCTAAACCAAAGGATATTAGACATTCAACTTGGAAAACAAAAGAAGAGCTACGATCTACAAGACATATATCCATATCCCTTCAATCATTCCATAACCATGATACCCTTCCCTAAAAACTTTGAAATACCCAAATTCAAAAAATACAAGGGGAGATGAGATCCAGTAGAACATGTATGAGAATTCTATGTAGCTTTCATGGATGTACAAAACAATGACTCCTATTTAATGAGGCTTTTCCCACAAATTCTTGATAGTGCAACTATTGAGTAGTTCTCTCATCTACTGCCTAATATCAAAACCTTTGATGAGTTGTTAGATAAGTTTGTTAACCACTTCTCCTATAACATAGAGCAAGATATAATGGTCCCTGACCTATACAAGATTAAACAAAACCAATGGGAATCCTTTGCTTCATACCTATAGAGATGGAGACACAAAGCTAGTAAGTGTAAGTAGCCCATTCTCAAAAAACAACTAGTGGAAATCTTTGTCTCTAACCTTCAAGGGGATATTAGCTACCAAATCACCATGTTATGTCCTAGAAATTGTGAGGAAATCATTGAAAAGGAGTTAGTCATCAAAAGATCCCTCATAGAAAGGGGAATCATTAAACTCTATAAAAACAAGGGCCAAGCTTTTATTTCTAATGACAAACCTAAACTATGAGCAAAGAACAAGAATGTTACAAATTATGGAGTGGATGATGTCAAATTTGTGTGAAATATACAACCTCCTAATAATCCACAAAATAATGTACAAGAATCTTAAGAAAACTATCCTCAAAATAACACACAAAACAACCAGCTTACATATCCTTAAAATAACCAACAAATAACTCAAGGTCAAAATAATTAAAGAGGGATGCCAATGCAAAGTAATCAAATTAGATAAAATTTAACTCCATTTGGATAATATCTTGAGGTGATTATGTGTAAACTCATTCAAACAAACCTTCTCAATCTTCCTGATAAAAAAAACTATGAAGAGACAAACTTTAAACCCCCTTGGTACAATGAGAATGACCAATGCAAATTCCACAAAATCAAGGGCCACACAACAAACAACTGCATGAGGCTTAAAATATCATGCAAGAATTGATAGAAAAAGGAGAGGTTGACATTAAACATCATCCTAGGCCCTCCAAAAATAAAGACATGGGAATCTACAAGGATCCAATCCCTGATCATTCTAGAGGAAATGAAAAAGGTAAGGGACATGATTAACGAAAATCTAACTTTACCTACGATGAAGTCATAGGAACCATCTATCAAATTGATTGCAATATAAATGTCATAACCATACTGGGAAAAAACCTTGAGTGTAATGCCACTACACAAAGAGGGAATGTCATGATACAAGGAACCCCACCTCAAGAAAAGGATATCATTGAGCCTTCAAATGACTATAGTATTGTTGACCAATTAAATAAAACTCTAGCACTAATCTCTATCCTTGAGCTTTTAAAGTTATCACCCTCACACAAAGAGATCCTATAGAAAGCTCTCATTGAATCTTCAGTGCCTAACAATATTAACACTGATAAATTTCAAGCAATGGCTGGTACGATCACTTCCCCCCATCACTTAGTATTGTCTAAGAAATACCTTCCCCAAAGATCCTTTCATAATCAAGCTCCATACCTCGAGGTTTACATCCATAAAAACAAGATCAAGAGAGTCCTCATAGATGGAGGTGTAGGCTTAAACATTTGTACCTTAAAATTTATAAAGCAATTGGGATATTTTGATGACATGATAAAAAAATATAAGTATCACCATAAGGGTCTATGATGATATGGAAAGAAATTCTAAGGGCATAATCAGGCTTCCAATTCAAGTGGGGCCAGAAATAGCAAAAATTACTAGGACGGTACTGGATCTTGAGTTACCCTATAACCTACTCTTGGGATGTCTATGGATCCATGCAATGCAAGCGGTTCCTTCAACCTTCCATCAATGCTTAAAATTTCCTTACAATGATAAGGAAGTTACAATATATGTCGATCCTAAACCCTTCCATTACTGCATGAACTTGGAGGAGAAGTATAAAACACTTCTTCAAATACCTAGTAATGAAATATCCTTCCACTCATTTTCCTATGTAGATCCAACATCACCTGCTTCATCCTCAACTTCATCTACATCAATCGATCCACCAAAATTTAACCTTAATATCCAAGTGCTTCACAAGGGCTATGGAGAATACCATTTTAAATAATCCTTCTATATTGGGGAGATTCCCCCATTGCTAAAATCCTATGGGCAACCAAAGGAAATCAAGCATATTCAAGTTGTCACCTATGAATTCAAACCTACTATTTTCACCAAGTGGGGAGACATGAAGGATGAAGTGGTTTTAAAATAATACCTCTCATCATGGCTCTACAAGAAAGAACAACAAGAGGAATATAAACAACTACATCCCATTATTGTTGATCCTAACAATAAAGGTTATCAGTCGGAAATAAATATAGGATACAATGGAAAAGGTGGCCTTGTTCTACATGAAGAAGGTATGAGAGAATCCATCATAATAGACCAATATAAGAAGAACATGGGACTAGGTTATGGTTTGATAGATGAGGTTACCCCAAGCATCAAAATTACCTCTTGTTAGAAAATAACTCCTTCTACCATCATTAAGACATCAAATGGCTTCCATACTAAAATAGATTCCAATAAATGGGAATGGGAATCTTATGCCTCTAGTGACTATGACCTAGATACCCTTTGGGACGTTGATAACTCTACTATCCTTACCCTTTCTACATCCTCCATAAGCTTTACCAATAGTGATGATAACCTACCCTTACTTCATCTGTAGTTGATCGATTGGGATCAACAACATTAGGTACCTATTGTGGACCAATTCTAGAAGAACAAAGATATCTTTGAGTTCATCAGACTTGAGAATGGTATACCACAAGGAGATCATCAGGATGGTTTTATCATAGAACTTTAGCAAGAATCCCAATTTGAAGGGGGGATTGTGTCCTCTTGTCACAAAATTAAAATAAAAAATCTAGAAATCAAAATAAGATCCCTTAGGGAAAACCATAATGTGGCTCTATCATATCATGAAAAAGGGAAAAAATAAAGGACGTATCTAAGTGTGAAAAACTCTCTAAAGCACCCGAGGATGGAGGATTCGATCTCCCCTTCACATAGTATCAATAAAATTCAATAGTCTTGGTTGAAAGTTCTAAACCTACCAGCGTTGGAACAATATAGGCACCTAACGTAATATATCATGCAACTTTCATAGATCCTGAGGAAAGGGTCAACTTCTTAAAATTCATCAAGAAATATAAGATCAACTTCATCTATACATATGCAGACATGCTTGAGCTAGATTCAATTTTAGTGGTGCATCATATAATAGTATTCCCTACAATGAAACTAGTTAAGTAAAGGCTTCACAAGATGCACCCACAAATAATACTATTAGTCAAGGTAGAGCTTCATAAACTACTTGGTGTTGGATTCATGAGACCCATAGATTATCTTGAGTGGGTATCTAACCTCGTACCAATGTCAAAACCCACTATGGTCATATGGATCTTTATAGACTTTAGAGATCTTAACAAGGAATTTCTTAAGAATGACTTCCCCTTTCCCAACATCAACATAATAGTGGATCTAATTGTTCATCATGAAATTCTTTCACTAATGGACAATTTTCCCAGGTACAACTAGATAAAGATAGCCCCTAAAGATCAACACAAAATGGCTTTTACGTATGCTTGGGGAAATTTTTGTTGGAACTTCATTCCATTAAGCTTGAATAATGAAGGAGCCACATACCAAAGAGAAATTACTACTATATTCCATGACATGTTGCACATCACCATGGAGGACTATGTAGATAATCTATTAGCTAAATCAATCTAAAGACAAGAAAACCTAGATAACTTAGCTATGATATTTGATAGACTAGAGGAGTATAAATTACATCTAAATTCAAAGAAATGTGTGTTTGGCATAACATCTAGGAAAATATTGGGCTAAATTGTATCCAAAAGAGGTATCGAGGTGGATCCCATTAAGGTCAAGGCTATCTTGGAAATACCTCTCCCGAGAACATTGAAATAGCTACATATTCTACAAGGCAAGCTTTAGTCTATCAAAAGGTTTATTGCACAACTAGTAGATAAATATCATCCATTCACACACATTCCCTATAAAGATGTAAGATTCAAATGGGACAGAAGGTGTGATCAAGCTTTTCAATAGGTAAAAGACTATTTAATGAATCCCCCTATATTGATTCCTTTGATTTAGGATAAAGAAATGATTTTATATGTATCCACAACAACAACTTTGGGAGCTCTATTGGTACAACTCTATGAGAAGAATAAAGAAAGAGTAGTGTACTATATTAGCCATACCTTGGTCAACTATGAGTTAAATTGTATGCCTATTGAATGAGCATGTCTATTAGTTGTCTTCAAAACACAAAAGCTTAGGAATTACATGTTAAGCAAACAAATCAAGTCGATATCTAGAGTAGACCCTTTGAAATGTCTTTTAGCAAAACTAGCTCTTACAAGAAGAATCACTAAGTGGGTCATGATAGTAAAGGAATTCAACATAAAATATGTTGATAGGAAAGCCATCAAGGGACAAGTGATAGAAGACCAACTAGCAAAAGCACTTATTGAAGATATCAATCAACCACTCATAGCCTTCCCTTGTATGAAAAATATAGTAGAGTATGAAGCACTAATCACTAGACTGAAAATGGTTGTAGAATGAAAAATTAAAGAACTAAAAGTGTATGGTGACTCCTAACTAGTCATAGGATAGGTCAACGATGAATACTAGACTAAAGAAAACAAGATCATGCCATATAAGAGAATTGTGGAGTTTCAACCAATAATATTTGGTCATCATCTTTGGAAAGATCCCAAGGGTTTACAATAAAGCTATCAATGCTATGGCCACTATTGGTTCACTCCTTGACATACCTAAAAAAATTCCTAAATATGAATTCATAGTGGAACAACTACTTATACTAGCATCCAATGTCCTAGAATTCAAACTTGTAAGTGATGTTGTTGGTCTGGACTCACCTTGGTATGAAGACACATTTTCCTATATCAACCATGGAATCATACCACCCCACCTAATAGCTAATCAAAAGAAAACCTTTATCTGCAAAACTTCATGATTTACCATCCTTGGAGATACCCTATACCATCGATGTCTCTATGGTACACTAATCTGATGTATCAACATAGAAGAGGAACAAACTACCTTACAAGAGGTACATTAAGGTGTTTGTGAATCCCATGCTAGTGGACCTAACCTAGTCTAGAAGTTCCTATGAACAAGATACTATTGGCCATCACTGCAGCAAGAAGCAATTCATTTTTCCAAGAAGTATCATTAATTCCAACAACATGGAGATCTTGTGCATGCACCAACACAAGATTTGTGTCCTATCACTAGCCCATGGCCTTTGTCTTAGTGGGGACTTGACTTAATAGAAAAGATATCACCAACCTCATTCAACAAACATAAATTCATCATCACTACTACAAAGTACTTTACAAAATGGATAGAAGCTATTCCTTTAACTTATATCACAAAGAAAAAAATAGCTAAGTTCATTCTAAACTATTTGATCTATCATTAAGGTATTCCACAAACTATCAGAACTGATAATGGAACTCCATTTAAGAACCAAGTTGTTTGCAAGCTTTTCTCAAGATTCTTTATCCAACACCATTTTTCAACCCCATATTATGATCCCCAATGAAATGACCATGCCAAAGCATCTAATAAGACCATCCTAAAAAACCTAAAGAAAATTGTTAATGAGGTCGACCATGATTGGCACCTATAGTTAAACCCAACCTTATGGGCTTATAGAACTGGAATCCGCATACCTACCGGTGTGAATCCCTTTTCCTTGGTCTATGGATCTGAAGAAATACTACCTATAGAGGTTGGAATCCCATCCCTAAGAGTGTCATTGAAGGATCATGTTAGCAACAAAGAGTATCAAGTATCTAGATTCAATGAGCTTTAACTCCTATATGAGAGACACTTGAGTGCATTGAACCATCTATAGGCCTATCAAAATCAGCTCAAGAGAAGCTACAATAAGAGAATAAAAAATAGGAACTTTTAGGTTGGTGACTTGGTCCTAAAGGAAAATAAAAAATCTAGTTGAATCAGGATGGGAAATGTAAGTTTGAACCCAACTAGCTAGGTCCCTACATCATTACAAAAAGCTACAACTCTGGAGGATATCAGTTGGCTATGCTAGAAGGAGAACCTCTAACTGAACCTCTTAATAGCAGTCATCTCAAGAAGTTCTACACCTAAGCATATCAGAATATCCCAAGCAAAAAAGTGAAAAAATCAAAAAATCAAAAATCAAGAAAACATTAAAGAGAAATACATTTGTCCTTTAAGTGAAAACCAAATTATGGCACATCTACGAATAGTACCATAGTTAAAAATTTGTAAACAAGCACTACATTTGAATAAGTCTTGCATCCTCATCTATCAGCACTATCCATCTACTATCACATCCACTCCATCCACCACCATAATAAAAAATGCACCCAACCATGGCTTGATAAGTGATCAAGTGTTGAACCTTGTTGCACAATCTCTATCAACCATCTATTTTATCCACCTATCCCTAATAAACACAATCCTATCTCGAACTGGGGGTAACCTCCTAAACCTAGTAGTGGATTGGATCCTTGTTAATCTCATCACTTGTAGAAAAATATCAAAATAAAAAAAAAAAAAAATCCAAAAAACCATCATAATCCAAAACAAAGCCGTAAAACACAAAATCCCAAAAACATTATAGATCTTCTTCATACAAGCCACAATTGAGTCAAAATAAGTTGAATTACATTGTGTTTGAGATTGAACGTAGGAAAGGCCATCATCAATGAGCCCCTGAGGCATTAGATCATTCCCTTTAGGTGTCCCTCTTGGTCTCTAACTCAATAAAAAAAATACAAAACCATTCAAATATCTAAGTTATCTAAATCCAAAAAAAATTCAAAAATCAGAAAATCTAAAAAAATAGTGTCAATTATGGTCAATCAAACTATGTCATCTCTATGCATACATAAGAAATACCATCATTGATGAGCCCCCTAGGCATTAGTTCAATCCCCTTAGGTCCCCCTCTTGGTCTCTAAACCCCTCAAAAACCATCAAAAAAATTCAAAAAATCTCAAAAATCCTATATGTGTTTCACCTATCTGCAATAAAATTTCCATCCATAGTAAACAATCATCACCATCAACCATCGACAACACAATAAAAAAAAAAAAGTAAACATTAAAATCCAAAACTTAAAAGAAAAGAAACAGAATGATTGGATCATCATTAGACTAAAACAATGCTTGAGTATTATCTACCCTACCTTCTGAGAATCATCATCAACATCCTAACATATGTCTTAATGAATAAAAAATTCCTACAATAGACAAGATTGATGGGTAAACATCTTTAAACATCAAAATATCTATGGAAAGTGATATAGTATCATTGTTTATCTTTTATGATCTTATCTTTTTGATTTATCTTATTGTCATATTCCCAAGATCTCTTGAATATTTCCATAAGGATTTAGAGAAGGAATGGGGCATTGGTCATCAATTTTATTTTCTCTATTTGTTGGATGTTATTGTAATACTACCATGGTGAATGCTTGCTTTGTTCTGTGTGTGGAAATCATTTTGGGGAATTCATGTAGCGGTTGAATATTAGGAACTCCACACCTCTCTGTGTAACTAGTCCAAAACATTTTGAACTTCTCACCCATACGCTCTAACAAGGTTTTTTCGTATGTCTAGTATGAGAAATAATACTCCTTATTTGTGAAGTCAAAGTCCACACAATAGATACAAAGATGCCTTGGTCATTAATACTCTGGTGCATTGTGTCTCTTTGCTACATTAATAAGGATTGATATACTTAGTCTCAATGAAGAAAAAGAAAATTTATCAATGCATATTATCACATATCATCAATTCATACCATCATAATCATAATCTATAGATCTTCAAAAATGAGATCAATCATCTAATACTTCTATCTATCTCTAATCATACAAGCAGTTTTCTTGGCTAGCATCTCCATCTTGCATCACAATATCATTAGAACCTTTTCATGAGCCCGACCAAAAAAGTATTTTTTTCCAATTGAACTCTCGAGGGGGTAGCCTAGCATTCCATTGGCCATTGAGGCATAGTGAGGCATCATTAATTTTTTTTCTTTCTTGATTTGAACATCGAATTCTTTGAAATAATGTAACTAATACATTATATCAAAGAGTAGAAAAATGTAGATATGTAAAAAATGGCTTAACACATATAACTTATTCATTTGCATTTTTCCATTATTCACATCATATCACTTCAATTGCATCATTAACCCTATTTTCCTCTGTTAATTGAATTGTTTAATTATCTATGTCATCACCTAGTTTAACCTAATTCCTCCTGATTAATTAAATAAACACTAATTATTTAATTATGTCTCTAACATACATTATTAATCTAAATTAATTAAATAGTTATCATTAATTATTTAATTAACCTACTTTCCCTTCTCCAAATTTGAATAGTTAAATCAATTATCCAATTTCCCCAAATTCACTCAACATGGTCAGTTAAAAAATAAACTCTTATTTATTAAGTCAAATACATTTTGCACATTCCTCTCAATATTAATTAAATATTAAATTAATTAATTATACTCACATATTTTGATTTATAGATTTTCAAGTTTCAGAAGAACGATCGGGATTCAAATTTGAAAGATCAAGATCAAT
The DNA here is from genome assembly GCA_007115665.2 of Sequoiadendron giganteum. Taxonomy (NCBI): domain Eukaryota; kingdom Viridiplantae; phylum Streptophyta; class Pinopsida; order Cupressales; family Cupressaceae; genus Sequoiadendron; species Sequoiadendron giganteum. The sequence goes on from CM021102.1 coordinate 262,936,056, forward strand.
GGTCTAGGTCCATTGAGAGGAAATAGATTGATTAATTAACTGACTTGATCAATCCAATCAAAGGAATTGATTGAATAATCAGTGGGATTGGATTGAATAATTACTAGGATTGACAAATTAGATTTAGTAATCAGTGGGATTACCAAATTAGATTGAGAAATTAGTGGTATTGGAAAATTGAATCGAGTAATTAGTGAGGTTACCAAACTAGATTGAGTAATTAGTGGACATGATTTGTTCAATCAGAATGTGTGAGAATGATTAATTAATTAATCTTGAGAGAAAAGTGCAAGATGCATTTGATTTAATAAATAAAAGTTTATTTATTAATTTACCATGTTGAGTGAATTTGGGGAAATTGAATAATTGATTTAATTATTTAATTTGGAAGAGGAAAATTAAATTAATTAAATAATTAATTTGAAGAATAAGTAATGTTAGAGACATAATTAAATATTTAATGTTTATTTAATTAATCAAGAGGAATAAGGTTAATTAGTGATGTCATAATGAAATTAATTAAACAATTCAAGATTATTTAATTAATAGAGGAAAATAGGGTTAATGATGCAAATGATGTTAAATACAATAATGATAATGAAAGTGATGTCGATAATGGAAAAAATCCATTTTAGGATTAAACCATTCTTAAACATGTCTATATTTTCCCCCTCTTTGACACAATGTACTTGTTGCATTGTTTCAAAGAATTTGATGCTTAGATCAAGACAAAAAATTTAATGATGCCCCACTGTGCCCCGATGGTCAATGAAAGGATGTTAAGTGCTAGGTTGCCCCATCAATAGGTTGGCTGGAAAAATAAGATTTTTTGGTCGGGCTCACGAAAAAGGTTCTAATGATATTGTGATTCAAGATGGAGATGTTAGCCAAAAGAAATGTTAATAGGGTTAGATGATAGAATAAATTGGATGATTGATCTAATTTATGAAAATCCATGGGTTATGCTTATGATGATATGTATTGATGATATGATTGATGTTATGTGATTATATGTATTGATGAGTTTGTTTTTTCTTTCATAGAGGACTAAGCATTTGTTAGCAATCCTTATTAATGTAGCAAATACATACGATGCACTATAATATTAATGACCTAGGTGGCTTTGTATCTATTGCGTGGACTTTGACTCTGCAAACAAGAAGAATTCTCGCTCATACCAAACATAAAAAAGCCTTGTTAGAGTGTATGGGTAAGAAGTTTCAAAACATTTCAAAGTAGTTACATAGAGAGGTATGGAGTGCCTAATATGCAACCACTACATGAATTTCCCCAAATTGACTTCCACTCACAAAATAAAACAAGTATTCACCATGGTAGTATTGCAAAACTATCCAACAAACAAAGTAGGTAGAAAATCCAATATGGAAACTAATATAACGGGACACGAAGAGGGAAGGTAATGATCATTAAGCCTTGAAATGACTATAGTATTGTGGACCAATTAAAGAAAACTCCAACACTAATCTCTATCCTTGAGATTTTAAGTTATCACCCACACACAAAGAGATCTCGAAGAAAGCTCTCATTGAGTCTTTAGTGCCTAAAAATATTAACACCAATTAGTTTCAAGAAATGGTTGGTACCATCACTTCCCCCCATCACGTGGTCTTTTCTGAAAAAGACCTTCCCCAAACATCCTTTTATAATCAAGCTCTATACCTTGAGGTTTGCATCCATAAACACAAGATCAAGAGTCTCCTAATAGATGGAGGTCTAGGCTTAAACATTTATACTTTTAAACTAATAAAGGAGTTGGGATATTGTGATGATGTGATCGACAAAAAAAAGTATCACCATAAGGTTCTATGATGATATGGAAAGAAATTTTGAGGGCACAATTAGACTTCCAATTCAAGTGGGGCCAAAAATACCAAAAATGACTTGTCAGCTAATGGATCTTGAGTTACCCTATAACCTTCTCTTAGGATATCTATGGATCCATGCGATGCAAGCGGTCACTTCAACCTTCCATCAATGCTTAAAATTTCCTTACACTGATAAGGATGTTACAATATATGCTGATCCTCAACCCTTCCATTATTGCATGAACTTGGAGAAGTACAAAAAACTTATTCAAATACCTATTAATGACATATATTTCCACTCATTTTCCTGTGTAGATCCAACATCACTTGCTTCATCCTCAACATCATCTACATCAACTGATCCACCAAAATCTGACCTTAAGATCTAGGTTCTTGCCAAGGGCTATGGAGAATACCATTTTAAATAATCCTTCTACATTGGGGAGCTTCCCCCATCACCAAAATCCTACGGGCAACCAAGGGAAATCAAGCATATTCAAGTTGTCACCTATGAAGTCAAACCTACTATTTTCACCAAGAGAAGAGATAGGAAGGATGAGGTGGTATTTGAAGAGGACCTCTATTTGTGGCCCTATAAAGTTGAACAACAAGAGGAACAAAAATAGCTACATCCCATTGTTGTGGATCCTAACAATAAATGCTATCAGTTAGCAAGAAATATGGGATACATTGGAAAAGGTGGGCTTGGTCTACACGAACAAGGTATGAGAGAACCCATCATAATAGAACAATGTAAGAAGAACATGGGACTAAGTTATGGTTCGATATACATGGTTACCCTAAGGATCGAAACTACCTCTTGTTAGGAAACAACTCCTTCTACCATCATTGAGACATTAGATGGATACCATACTAAAACAAATTCCAACAAATGGGAATGGAAATCTTATGCCTTTAGTGATTATGACCTAGATACCCTTTGGAACCTTGACAACTCTACTATCCTTACCCTTTCCACATATTCCATAATCTTTACCAATAGTGATGATAGCCTACCCTTACTTCACCCACAATTGATCGATTGGGATCAACAGCATCAAGTACCTGTTGGAACTAATTCTAGAACAATGAAGCTATCAATGAATTCATGGGACTTTAGAATGGTATACCAAAAGGAGATCACAAGGATGGTTTTTTCATAGAACTTGATTAAGAAGCCTACTTTGGAGGGGAGATTGCTTCCTCTAGTCGCAAAATTGAAATGGAAAATATTAAAATTAAAAAAAATCACCTAGGGAAAACCACAATTTGGCTCTATCAGATCATTAAAAAAGGAAAAACAAAGGGCGTATCTGAGGGTGAAATCCTCTTTGACACACTCAAGGATGGAGGATTCAATCTCCCCATCACAATGTATCAAGAACAATCAATAGTCTTGGTTGAAGGTTCTGAACTTATCAATGTTGGAACAATAGAGGCACCTAAGGTAACATATCATGAAAATTCTTTAGATCCTGAAGAAAGAGTCAACTTCTCAACATTCATGAAGGAACATAATATCAACTTTTCCTGGACCTATACAAACATTCCTTTGCTAGATCTATTTTTAGTGGTGCATCATCTAATAGTATTTCCTGCAATGAAGCCAGTTAAGAAAAAGCTTCACAAGATGCACCCAAAAATAACATTGTTAGTCAAGGTAGAGCTTCAAAACCTGCTTGATGTTGGATTTATCACCCATAGATTATATTCAGTGGCTATACAACCTCATACAAGTGTCAAAACCCACTACGGGAATACGGATCTGTACAAACTTCAGAGATCTTAACAAGGCATGCCCTAAGGATGACTTCCCACTTCCCAACATCGACATAATAGTGGATCTAATTGTTGGTCATGAAATGCTTTCACTAATGGATGAATTTTTTGAGTACAACCTAATAAAGATAGCCCCGGAGGATCAACACAAAATGGATTTTACCTATGCTTGGGGTACTTTTTGCTAGAATATAACACCATTTGGCTTTAAGAACGTAGATGCCACATACCAAAGAGAAATAACTACTATATTCCATGACATGTTGTACATCACCATGGAGGACTATATAGATGATTTATTGACTAAATCAATCAAAATATAAGAGCACTTGGCTAACCTAGCTAGGATATTTGACAAACTAGAGGAGTATAACTTGCATCTAAATCAAAAGAAATGTGTGTTCAGCATAACCTCTGGGAAATTTTTGGCATACATTATATCTAGAATAGGTACCTATCGAGGTGGATCCCACTAAGGTAAAGTCTATCCTAAAAGTGCTTCCTCCAGGAACATTGAAATAGTTGCATAGTTTACAAGGCAAGCTTCAATCTATCAGATGGTTTATTGCATAATTAGCAGATAAATGTCATCCATTTACACATTTTCTTCGTAAAGATGTAACATTCAAATAGGATGGAAGGTGTGATCAAGGTTTTCAACATGTGAAGGACTATTTACTCAATCCCCTAGTATTGATGCCTCTGATTCAGGATAAAGAAACGATTTTATATGTATCCACAACAACAATAGCTTTGGGAGCTCTATTGGCTCAACTTGATGAGTAGAACAAAAGAAAGAGCAGTGCACTATATCATTTGTACTGTAGTTGGCTATGATTTAAATTATACACCCATTGAATGAGCATTTCTATTAGTTTTCTTTGTAGCAAAAAATCTTAGGCATTAGATGTTAAAGAGACAAATCAAGTTGATATCTAAAGTAGACCCTTTGAAATATCTCTTGGAAAAAATAGCTCTTACAAGAAGAATTGATAAGTGTGTCACAATACTTAGAGAATTTGACATAGAATATGTTGATTAGAAAGCCATCAAGGGATAGGTGATAGTAGACCAGCTAGTAGAAGCTCCTATTGAAGATCATCAACCACTCATAGCAGAGTTTCTAGATGAGATGATCCTACTAACAACTAAATCAACCTGTTAGAATTTATACCTTGATGGATCCCATACTCAACACAACTTAGGGGTTGGTATCCAATTTCTTATACCACAAGGATACTTTATACCCAAACCATACAAAATTTAACTCCCTTGTATGAACAATATAGCCGAGTATGAAGCACTAATCACCGAGCTGAAAAATGGTCATGGAATGGAAGATCAAAGAACTACAAGTCAATGGTGACTCCAAACTAGTCATAACCTAGGTCAACAATAAATACTAGACTAAAGATGACAAGCTCATGCCATACAGGAGAATGGTGGATATTTTGAAGCAATACTTTTTGGTTGTCATCTTTGAATAGATCCCAAGGGTTAACAATAAAGCTACTGATGCTATGGCCACTATTGGTTCACTCCTTGACATACCTGAGAACATTCCTAGATATGAATTCCTAGGCGAATAGTTGCTTATACTGGCATTTGATATCCCATAATTTGAACTCATATATGATGTTTTTGGTGTTTGGAAAAAATTGTGGATCAATGTTGGGGGTAAATTATTCTTGTAATTCTTTCAAAAAGGGCTTAACACAATTGAATTATTCCTTAGGATCCTAGTGTTGACTTCCTCAGTTTGTTCCTAAGTGTCAATCTGGGGATCATAAACTCATGAAAGGTGTTGTGGATATTTTCCTAAGGGCCGAGACTAGTGAATTAAGTGTGGATGAATACAAATAACTCACACAATGATTATATAATCAAAAATATGGTTTAATAATTGTATTTCTATCTAGGACAGGAAGATATAGAAATTGTGCTAGGAAGTGTGACAAGAAGTATAGCAGAGACAATTACAAAATATAAAATAGTGACAAAAAATTCTTTATTTAACCTAGAAAAAACTCATTTCCATTCTTCTTCTTAACACACCATTATTATCAAATATAAGATTAATTACAGAATGAAAATTGATTGAACTAAATCACAAGATGGAAATTCTATAAAAATATGAAATCACACATCACATACATGAAATAGAAATATTACAAAAACAAAAACACATAGTACCACACTAATTAAACTACAAAAATCACCGAGTGACCCAAGCAATGGGCCCTTTCTCCTTGGTTCACTTGGTGACGAGATAAGAAGACCGGTTCTACGCCAAAATAATCATCCACACACATAAGAATATTCAAACAAAATTAGATAAGAATTTTGTTTATATATTAATCACCACACATATTCAGTCTTAGATTTACATACATATATACTAAGTGATATGCCAAAAATTGATAAAGTTTGGGTATTTTGTGGCCTTCAACCAACAAACCAAAGTGTTTAATTAGAAATAGGTTATCGGCCCACAGCCAATAAATATAATTTTTCTTTGACATAATAGAAATATAAAAATTCAAAAGTAATCCTAAGAAAAATGACATCAAAAATAATTCCCATCTAACAACTCAATTCTTCATTATTCCTTCACCTTTCACCTACTCAACAATTGAATCCACACCTTTAACTATCCCTTATCATTTAATCATAAAACGATTAACATTCTTTCAAATAATTAGCATTATGGATAGTTTTAATTCCTTCTACAACATTAAATATATGTATTTTCCTACAAAAAATGGTGTTAGGAAGTATAAACAAGGTAATGTAAATACGGGCAAAAAGGTAGATAAAGGATGAAATAAAAAGGCCTCATTTTGTCCCATCATTTCTCCGCCAACTGAAGGTCTTGGATGTCCTCATGCAAGAAGGAAAACTACAAACTAGATTGGGATGTCAATCTTTGTATGTTGTTGGGAATCTCTCTAGCCTATAGCTATTTTAAGGCCTTCATCTACTGCTCATGATCTCTAATAGACACATGTTGTTCCTTGGAATCTACTGCTTGATCCAACTCTTCCGTTAGTCTTTGAATTTCTATTTCTTGTAATTGACAGGAAGAGCTTGCATGTTGAAACTAGTTCTTCAATCCTTGATTCTCCTCCAATTTATCAATTGTACCTTCTAAATCCATAATTTCTTTTAGGGGATCTCACTCTCTTCAAACTCTTCTTCAGCTTCTTGTTCATCTTGGCTAAGAAACTCACTATCATCATTTTGGCCTTCCTCCAAACCAATAATTAATTCATCCAATTTTTCATTTTTGTACTAGTGATAATATGACTTATAAACTCTCTTTTTGGCCTTCAATTGTTTGTGTTAGTTTTTCCTTGATGTTGTTGATGGGTGTTTTAGTACTTTATCAACACAGGTAATGCATAGGCGCATCACCCTCTTGAAAGGAAATCTCCAACAACGAGTTGCTGAAAATTACCCCAAGGTCTCTCAGGTGTGAGGTCATGACATGCATGGAATTCCTCATTTGGTATTTGATGTGATCTTGTTGGTAGTCATAGGGTAGAATTACAGAAGTTAGGCTGGAAATAAGTTGGATCTTAGGATGGAGTACTTGAGATGGGAAGTTAGCGTGCAATTTTTTGTAGGTTCAAACAACAATCTTAAACTCCTATCTTATCTTGAGATTTGGCTTTAAAATGTGCAATGAACCTTAGCATAGGTTGTTTATTAAAAAAAAAGGAAAAAGGGGAAGGGAAAGGAAGGAGTTCCCAGATCTTTAACTAGCAATGAATAGTGATCATGGAGGGTTCTACTGTGGACAACTTCCTTAAAACATAATTTCACTTAACCATATCTTATCACAGTATCATGGAATTTGTGCAAGCTTCTAAGGACTAAAAATAATCAACCATTCATTCACCATAAACATGCATGAATTAAAGATAGACGTTTGGAGAATCTTTTAGTTTATGCCCAGACTAACTTTACACAGCTATCTACCATCAGAAAACATCCAAAAGTATGGACAAAGGAAGGCATCAAAACAACATAATACTTCAAAACTAGTGAACAACATTAGCTAATCTATCAATAAGACACATAAATCTTAAACAGAAAAGTAAATCTTTCTAAATCAGCTAACTATGGGAGATGAACCATGTAACATGCAATAGAAACTCAAGAGTCCACCAAAAGCCAATGAACTTCTATTAATATTTCTGCAACATGCCTTTACAACAACTCAACTCTCTTAAAATGAGAGGAGACCCCTATTTAAAGTTTTCAAAAAGAAAAATGAGTGGCCAAGATTTTATCTCATTGTGTGGCCAAGATTCAATTTACACTAGGGTTTCACCTACCCCCAAATATTTTATAATTTTAAATTACATTCTTGTCATCTAGCTTATTTTGTCCTTTGTGGCAGCACTATAGCTCTTTTGTCCATTAGCATATTACTATTTTCTCTTCTGGGTGAAGCTACTTAGTGAGGAAATCATCATCTATTATAGGTGTCCTAGCTTCTTTCTATAGTGTGGAATAATCCAAAAAATATCTAACCAAGGGATGAAGCTTATCCCACTCCAAGATATCAGATTGAAGCACTTGAATATTTAGATTCTTGGAATGATGGGTGAGTGTTTCCCAATCTCTATCACACTTGGCTACATCCTACAGAACTTGCTCTGACTGGGCAAAGGAACAAGCAACAAAACTCATAAAATCTATTATAAGCTTGCCAGTGGTTCCATCTTACATTTTCTTGTGAAAATGGGGCCTTACCTTTTATGGATCTATCTCTACGGATGTCATCTTGAATCTTGTCATTAGTTTGAGGTAATGATTACATGTTGTCTTGATCTCCTTCACCCAGTCAAGATCTCACTCCACTTCATGGAGCACATGTTCTAGTATTTATTTCCTATGCTCTAGGCCTAATTTCCAATTCTCCATGAGCCATAGATACTTTTCAGACATCGCAAGCTCTTTATTCACTATTTTCCCAGGCATCCTGAGGATTGCCTCAATCTTAGGATGTCTAATCCTGTATATTTATGGGAAGTCAAGGTAGGTTTTTCTTAGGTCCTCGAGGTATTTTTGCACATCCAAAAATTTATTTGCTGCCCTAACATCACATCTGATTCCCATATTACCATTGTAAAGGACCTGTTGGAACCAATCCTTTGTGGCCTTGGTCCAGTTCTTTATTTACTATATCTTATTAATATGCTCTGCCAATAGCAGCAATGGAGGAACCGATGATGTGGTGGGGAGCTCATTAGTTGAGGACCACTGCTAGATGTATGTTGTCAAATTAGCCACCTGGTCCTTCAACTCATCTTTGGTGGTCTTTTCCTTGTTCATTGGTGCACGATGGTGGCAACGAATCCCTAGAGATGATCAATATTTTGCTCCCTCATGGCTGTACCTAGGTCAATGGTGGAGATGTTATAACTGACCCCTTCCTCACCAACTATTGGGGTGGCAATCTGCATGGTCCTTGATCTGGAGGAATCCATAGTTAGCTACAATCTGACCTTTGGCTTCTTCTTTTTCTTGGTACTAATATAAGCTCGAGCTAGGATGGCCTCCAATATTTCCTTAGGGTTCGTTGGAGCTAGGGTTTTCTTTTCTAGCTACTTCTTGAGCCATTCGGGTATTTGGATTTCTCTTTTAGGGGATTCATGACCACCTTCCTCTTCATGGGCTTGCTGCATTTGTGATGTTTTATCACCTAATGTTTCTTGTTCCATTTTCTCCCCTTCCTCCTCATCCAAATGTTGTATAACAACTGTCACTTTTGGGGAATCATTAGTCGTATACCTCTTGGGACTAGCTTCCTTCTTCAAGGCTTCTTCTTCTTCCTCATGTCCATGCTCTTCATGATGTTCTAACTCTTGATCCTCTCCTTTTTCTGCCTCTCCTTTAGGCTTACCTTCTTCTTTCTCCTCCTCCCCCATTTCATCGTGAAGAGACATATCCTTATCAAGTTTGGGGCTTTGATCATGCTGCCCTACTGGAGACTTAGTTTCCTCCATCTCTTTGTCAGTAGCCTTTTCTTCAATGATAGGCTATCTTTCAGCCTCTTTCTCTTCAATATCTTTGAGCTGCTGAGCCAACTCCTCTTCAAGATTGGGATCAAAAGTCTCTACAAAAATATTTGCATTGGAATCCTCATCATCTTCCTCAGAGGATTCATAGACAATCTCATTGATTATTGGATACTCAAATATGGGATGACCATGATAGTCATCCACCTCCTCTTCCAGCCTCTTGGCTGCCTCCCTCTATTTTCTGTCTGATTCCTTAAAAATTTGCATGGTAGCCTCCATCGAGGGTGGCTTAGTAGGAGGAGGAGGAACTGGGAGACCAGTTATAGCTTGGGCAATGGAAACCTACACTATGGGGTTTGTGAAAATTCCAAAGAGCTTTGATGGCATATTTTGCATGTATTTGCTAAAAGACTCTAGAAGGGTGAGAGTAGGCATTATAGTTGTTGCAGTGGAAGTCAAAAGACTGAATGATGGAGACATGGATGATGAGGAAAGTGAGGAGGTAGTGGCTGAAGAGGAATCCACAGTTATAACCTAGTCCATAGGAAAGGTGGAGGCAAGGTGGATAGAAATGTCCACCGCGGGTGGAGAGGTGACAATTGCTACTTGTGGGGTAAGTGGGGTGGTAACAACAACACCCATGGCTATGGAAGCATATGTAATAGGTGGGGACTTTGGTTTCTCTTCTCCTTAATGAAGAGGGTCTTCCTATATAGTGGGCATTCCCGCGAAACTTCCCAACTTCTTTGGCTTCTTCAAGGCTCCAAACTCTATAATCTTCACTGGAGACCCCTTTGATTTGGGCTGATCTTCAACCATCTCCTTTCTCTTTTTTGATCTTGTGATGGGAGGAGATGTTGAGGTTTCTCTCATTGAGGTGTCATTAGTAGTGGTATTGTTGGCTTCACCCTTGTGTGGATTCTCAGGCTCTACAAATGTAAGCTCTATTCCTTGCTACTTCAATCGAACAACTTTCCCATCAATCCATTGCTTGGTCCTTGCCTCAACAGGCTTGGTGATAATATCAAGGTCATTGAACTCTTCTTCATCCCAATCTATTGTTGGTAATGAAAATTTGGAGATGACATTATACCTTGGATCTATCACTATGGTTTCCTCTTCCACCACTTGCTCTGGCACAAGAAACAACTTAACCATTTTGATGAAGTAGGTCGTCATGCACATATATTGCCGCATACGCACCTCCTTGTCATCCTTGCAATTTTCCTAGAAGTCCTTGACATTATGTAGGTGGGAATACTCTACCACCACCATCTTCCTTTACTTTCCATATGGGTCCATCCGTGGTCGAGCAGTATAAAATTTTAGATTATATTCATTTAGCTCCTTGTCATATTTTTCTACACATTGGGAAGTGTGGAGCTCATACTGTCCTTGCCTGAAGATAAAAGGATAGGGAACTCCTACCTGATTATTGTCGCTCATAAGGGCGTGTGACCATTGCAACTATTGGGAGACCTTGAGTAGTACTATCCGGTCATTGGGATACCAAGGTAGCTTATATGGTTTGTCTGAGAATCCCTCAGTTCAGATGTAAGTGAATTTTAGAAACTGTATAAACAAGAATCCGAACTGATGGATGAAGGCACTTGCATTATGTGAAATCCTCCTTTCAGGATCACCCCCAATAAATATGATGACATGGCCTATGAAGGCATCATTGATCCTACAGTACTCTGTCTTGAAATTTCTATATTGAAGTTGGGGGTACTTGTCATATACTTCCAGCTCTGTTCACAGATCTAGGTTTGGTGTTGCAAATAGACCCCTATACTAGGCATGTTTGACAAGAAGGTACACAAGATATGACATCATATAAAACTTGGATGTCTTCTTCGCTGCCATAAACTGCTCATGCAGGTAGTTTCTGATCATTTCTTCCCAATAAAATTATGTATCCCCCTAGATGATTTCCTCAATGAAGTAAAACATCCATTCCTAAAAGAAAGTAGAGATCAGGAGACCCATGACCCTGCTTAGAAGAGTTACCAAGTCATGGTAATCTTCAAAGAAGGTGCTTCGATATAATTCTTGGGGGACCTTATTAGCACTACCCCTCTTGTCCTTCAACTAATTCTGGTTAATCAATTTTCTACACCTGAGGGGATCTTGATACCACATCTCCTTGTCATACTCCATGGAGGTTTGTTCCATTTTGCTGAAGGTAGGGATGTGGAAGGTATGTCCAATGGATTTGGCAGATAAGTCAGCCAATATGTTTTCATCCCTATCCATGATGGCTCTAGTCTCTTCTTGGTAGGCCTCTCTATAGGCCATTACAAGTTCGAGAGCAATAAGGGCTGGCGGGAATCTTGCGGCCTTGGCCAATCCACTACCTCTAATTTTTTGGGCTTTTTCTATCTTGGGATTGATCCTAACCCTTTGTTTGAATTCATCGATGTCTATGTGCCCCAAGTTAGTGTCATAAATGCTTTTCCATTCTATGAGGACCTTGGAGTTAAGGGACTCCCCTTGGAACTTGTACTTCATTTGGTCCTTGTCTTCTTTGCCCTAAAGAGCCTTTGCAACTTTCTTCCCTTTATCTTTCTCTATGGCTACTCACAAGGATCCAACAGCTAGTTCCATATATCCTGCAACCAAGGGAGTAGTAAATAATACAATCATAAGGTACAAGAAACACTAGCCAACATCCTACAAAATAATGTTATATCACATAATTCATGCATAAAAATCCTTTAGAGATTACCCTCACCTTTCATTTTGGGGAAATTGGGTAATGCGGGCCCAGGGGTGTAGACTTCCCTTGGTTGGCAGCTATTTCAGTGTCTATCATTAAAATGGCACTAGCAAGATGACATCTCACAGATGAAGTTCCACATTGCGGGAATCGTAGGGGTGATGGATAATAGAGCACTAGGGTTAGAGGATGTCGAAGGACGCAAAGGATTGGTTGTTTGGAATGGCGAGGAGGGCACAACGGTCCACAAATAAAATCCTGCAATGTCAGGCCTGTGGAGGGCCATGCGAGATTATCCTTCATTTTTTGTTTGATTTTGCAATGTTTGATGGTGAATGAAACATTGATTTTCATAGCGTGGGGAGACGAGGGTTGAAGGCCATTTAGAATTCCGAAAGAGAGATGGAGTTTCGTGGACATAAGTCGGCAAGACCTCACCTGGAAAACTTAGATAGGGGTCTGATAGTTAGGAAGATGGTACTAGAAAACTGTTTGGAATGGTGAGGGGAAACTTATGAGGATAGACGAGGGTTCACACTAGCAAGCTCGAGAGAGGTGGCGAATGATTCTTCACTAGTTGATTTTACAATGCCTTACAGATGGCGAAGAGAGGCGTGGGATCTGACCAATGGAATAGTATGTTCAAAAGGTCATTCAGAACAACGGTTCTGAAAGGGAAATGAGTGGATAGACACCCACATATTTAGACCTAACGAAGTCGATGGATGGATGGTTTTAGCCTATGAGAAATTAAGGATTTCCTTTGTTTAACTATTTGGTCAGGATTTGACAAGCAAAACAACGCTAGGAGATGGCCATTTGAAATGACGAACCCAAAAAGTAAAATTCCTAAGGAGACCCACATAGGCAGGTCCATGAGGATTGATGGATGCACCTTCTAATTTATTGAAGTCGAAGACTTCAATGGATAGAAAAGGAGGTTGTCCTGCGAAGGTAGACCTGATGGGGTCGACGACCAATTTGAAAAGTATAATTTTGTAAATAAGGAACGACTGAGGGGACGGAGCGGGCCTGACAATTGCAAATGACACTCACAAGAACAATAGCAGAACCACCAAGTTTTTAAGGGGATTAGGTCCAATTTCAAGGTTTTTAGGGTGTTTTAAATTGGTGATTTTTATTGAGGGGCCACTTGATAGGGAAGGGTTGGATGGAAAAATCATTGTTCCATGCTCTGGATCTTTGCTTGCAAGATCTCCTTGGTGTCTTACATCACCACCTTAACCTTCAGGACCTTCTTCATGTTTAGGTACCCCTGGTTCTCTTTACCAACCCCACTACCATCAAAATTTAGCTTACCAAGTCAATCTTGGTGCACTACCTCTGACTCTTCCTTAGCCCTTAATCTACCTTAAAGGATAACCTATCCTCAACACTCAATTTGATCTTTGCAGGGGTGTAGAGGTGTTTCCAATAGCTTCAAACTATCCTCCTAGGGTTCTTGAAATTTCACCAAACCCTTGTCTAGGGTTAAAAAGGCTACTAGCCTAGGATTTCCAAATTAGGCCTACTTCCTAAGGAAACAAGATAGAACTCTAAAGTCCTCCAAAGAACATAGGATCTTCTCTTGGGATTCTTGGTCCTTGTGTCTATCCCTCCAAGATTCTAGAGGCCTTAATCCTCATTTGTCCGTACACAGCCATAACCCTCCATTTGGCAATTTAGGCCTTTTTTCAGCCATTTCCTGACAACACAGTAAACTGTCAGTTTGTTCTTCCTCCAAATGGACTGATGAAGCCTCCTCCTTCATGCCAAGTCTTTGCAAGGAATCTATCTGCATCTCCACACCATGACTTGACATGGAAAGGTCATTCCTGCAAACCAAGTGCTTTGCACTTCTTGTCTTTCCTAGCTGGGCACTGTCAAGCTTGCCTAGGAGAAGACTTTCTCCATGATTCCTTGACTCCTAATCACTCCTAACTCTAAACTATTTATAAACATGGAGCCTAGTCATAGTTCCCAAGGGCCCGTACACAAAGTACAGTGGGAATGTAACTAAACCTCCATTCTTTCTAACCTACTAGTCAGAACAACAACTTCAAAGAAACAAATTAATTACAAAGCAACACTAACTAAATACTACCACACAAAGCTTCAAATACCACTACACTAAATGCTATAAAAATCTCACAGTGCCATGATCACTCCTGACCACTCAAATTCAACCCAAAACATAGAAATTACAAAACCTTCTCACTATCCTCACTCATATTCATGTATTTTCAATATTTCAAAAGCTTCGAACCTCCCTTTTAGGTCAAAACACACCATATATAGGTCCTCTAATTCAGTTAAGCTCAGTCCTAACTACTCCATGGCCACTTGTGGTGTCCAATAGGCCTTATTTGCAAAAGTTTAGAGATTCTAACACCTAGGAAGGTTTACAAAGGTCTTAAATCATCCTTGTAGCCAAACCTCAATCTCTCAAATGGTCAACATGACCTTTACTAACACATTAGATGTTCTCAAATGCCTCTAAGGCACAAACTCAAAGAATTAGGAAGAGATTGCTATATTTGGCCTAAACAAATTCACAATTCAATAATCTTCTAGTCAACTTTCCTAGATGAACTATGGGTGCTCCTGCACCATTCTCCCCCTCTGCACATACATCAAGGAATATGGGGAGAGATCAGAGATGGATCAATACCCTACTTCTTGAATTGAGCTTCATCTACCCATGTAGCCTTAGATTCATGTTTGTTCTTCCATTTGATAAGATGCTCCATGTACACCCTGTACCTTGTAGACTTCTTGACTCTTGACTCCAAGATCTTCTTTGCTTGTAGCTTGACTTGAGGAGGTAAGGTTATGTTACTTAAATCCTTGAAGATATCCCTGTTGTTCTGATCCATGTCATTGACTGATCCCTTATATCTAATCAAATCAACTACATTGAACACTAGTGAAATCCCTAAATCTGCAGGTAACTCCACCTTGTATGCATTCTTCCCATATTTGGTTAACACCTTGCATGGTCCCACTCTTTTAATCTGCAATTTGGTTGATGTACCCTTCTGTAACCTAGATTTGTTGAGGTGGACCATGACATAGTCTCCTGCTGCAAATTGCAAATCTTTTCTTGACATATCCACCTTATCTTTCAACTTTTGAGTAGCCTCGGTGACTGTCTTCTTTACCTACTACTGAATCTCCTTCATGGTCTAAGTGAAGTCCTCTACATGTCCACTCCTATGCTCCATAGCTCCTAGATCCCTGAGCTCACATATACCTCTTGGGTGCATTCCATACACAATTTCAAAAGGACTCTTCCCTGTAGTCCGATTCACACTATCATTATATGCATACTCAGCCTATGAGATAACCATGTCCCATGTATGTCCATAGTCTTTGGTTAGGCATCTTAGAAGGTTACCTAACACACTATTAACCACCTTTGTTTGACCATCGGTCTAAGGATGGTAAGCTAATCCAAAAGATAGGTTGGTACCTAATCTGCTCCATAGAGTCTTCCAAAAGTGACTCATGAACTTCACATCCCTATTTGAAATAATGCTCAAAGGCAATCCATGGATCCTTACAATTTCCTTGAAGAAAAGGTGAGCAATATAGCTAGCATCATGAGTGGTTTTGCAAGGGATAAAGTGACCCATATTGTTGAATCTATCCACCACCACATAGACACTGTCAAATCTTGTCTTGGTCTTAGGGAGTCCTACCACAAAGTCCATGCTAACACACTCTCATGGTTTGTTAGGAATGGGTAGGGTTTGATATAGAACATCATTACTAGCTCCTCCCTTAGCTTTCATACACACTACACATTGCTCCACATACCTCCTGACATCCCTTGACAACTTAGGCCAATAGTAGAACCTTTGCACTAGTTCCAATGTCTTGTTGATGCCAAAATGTCCACTAAGACTACCATTATGCTTCTCCTATATGATGTTCTCTGTCATTGATCCTCTTGGAACACATAACTGATTCCCCTTGAATAAAAATCCACTTTGCAATGTATACTCTGAGTATTGGCTATGAAAATGATTCTTAAAGTTAGAACATACCTTGTAGGCCTCCGAGAAGTCTTCATCCTCCCCATAGAGATCCTTGAAACTCTCTATTCCAATGCTCTTGATCTGTATCTCTTGTACTATCAGCAATCTCCTGCTTAGTGCATCTGCTACCTTGTTCAACTGTCCCTTCTTCTGCTTGATGGTGAAAGTAAAAGCTTGGATGTACTCCATCCATTTCAAATGTCTATTTCTCAACTTCTCTTGGGTGTTGATATAGCTAAGTGCCTGATTGTCAATAAAGACTATAAACTCCTTGGGTAGAAGGTAATGCCTCCACTTCCTAAGTGACTGAACTAAAGCATAAAGTTCTAGGTCATAGGTAGAATAATTCTTCTTAGCTTCATTGAGATTTTCATTGAAGAAAGCTATAGGCTTGCCTTCTTGACTTAGCACTCCTCCTACTGCAACTCCACTAGCATCACATTCCATAGTAAACAACTTGTCAAAGCTAGATAATAAAAGTATAGGTTGAGTTTCCACTTATTGTTTTAGTTTCTCAAAACCTTTCTCAGCTTCTTAAGTCCACTTAAACTTAGTCTTTAAACCACCTTTGATTGTATCTAGGACTGGTGCACATATGCCACTAAAGTTCTTTATGAATTTCCTATAAAATTGAGCCAATCCATGAAAACTTCTTACCTCTATCCTTGTGGTTGGTGTAGGCCAATTTAGGATAGCTTCCACCTTGCTTGGATCCATCTTCAATGATCCTTAGGATACTACAAACCCCAAATACACAAGCTCTTGTTTAAAGCACTCACAATTCTCTAGGTTGATGGCCAACTTCTCTTCTTGCAATCTTCTAAGAACCAACTCTACATGCTTTAGGTGTTCTTCTGTTGTCTTGCTAAAGATGAGTATATCATCAAGATATACCACCACAAATATCCCTGTAAATTCTTTGAGCACTTCATTCATGAGCCTCATGAATGTGCTAGGGGAATTAGAGAGGCCAAATGCAATACCTCTCTACTCATACAACCCATCTATTGTCTTAAAGGTTGTCTTCCACTCATGTCCATCCTTGATTCTAATATGATGGTATCCACTCTTGAGATCCAACTTGGTGAAGTATCGAGCTCCTCCAAGACAATCCATCAAGTCCTCAATTCTAGGAATAGGGAACCTATACCTAATTGTGATTCTATTTATTGCTCTAGAATCAGTGCATAATCTCCACTTGCGTCCTTTCTTGGTTGCTAAGACCACTGGTACTCCACATGGGTTGATGCTCTTCCTAATCAATCCTTGATCCAATAACTCCTGCACTTTTCTAGCTACCTCTAGATTTTGATCCGGTGTAAGCTTATAAGCTGCTTTATTTGGCAATGAAGCTCCTGGTATGAAGTCAATATGATGACTAATGGCTCTCTTTGGAGGTAAAGTTGCAGGTGTCCCATCACTGACTATATCTTTGAACTGCTCTAACAATTCTTGGACTGCTATAGGTATGACTATTTTTTTAGCCTTGTCTTCTTCTTTAGGTTGCAACATAACCACATAACCTTCACCCCCTTGATGTAGGTTTTTGAGGAACTCTTTACCACTGCTTAACAAGACACTAGGTGTCTTTGACTTTCCTTCTTCCTCATCTGACAGTGACTGCAATTTAAATGTCTTCCCATCCTTCTTGAAAGAAATGGTGTTCTCTTTCCCATCATAAATGGAACTTTTGTCATACTACCATGGTCTGACTAATAGTAGATGGCATGCATCCATGGTAACACATCACAAACCAACTTATCCTTGTACCCTCCAATGGAAAACTCCACCGTTACTTGCTCATTGACAAGAACACTTTGCCCTTTGTTTAACCATGTTACTTTGTAGGGGTTAGTGTGGGGTACCTTCTCCAATTTCAAGTTCTTTACTGCCTCTTCTGAGATGATGTTATCTATTGAACTTGAATCCACAGTAACCTTACATACTTTCCCAAGTATTTTGCATCCCACTCTAAATAAATCTCTTCTTTGTTTTGGCTCTTCCTTGACTAGTTGCCCAATCAAAACTCTCCTAAACATCAGATTCTCCCCAATTTTTGATTCAATGTGACTGACCTCAGGTGATTTAGTACTCATGGTGTCCTCTTGAGCATATGCCACTCTCTTCTCAGTGCTTGATGAATATTCTTTCTCCGGGCACCTATAAGCTGGATGTCCTACTTGACCACAATGGTAATGCTTCATATTAGCAAAGTATGAATTTCTCTAGCCTATTCCTCTTCCTCTATTTGATCCTCCTTGAGATCCTCTACCTCTTCCATAACCTCCTCTAGAAGATGTTTCACTTCCGTGCTCTGTGAGTTTAGACTCTCCTTTGTTTCTTTGTTCATTTCCTCTACCTTGGTAGCCACCTCTATGTCCTCTTTGATCCCTTTGATCTCTGCCTTTGCCTCTACTCTTAGAAGCCTGATCATGTTTCCTCTTGCTTCTTTCCTCAATCTTAATAGCTAATTGGTAGCATTGGTGTACTATCTTAGGACTTAGAAGAGTCATCTCCTCTTGAATGTTCCACTTCAAGCCATTAATATACCTAGCCACCTTGAGACTTTCATATTTTGAAACATTGGACCTCATACAAATTTTTTGAAACTCCTCAGTGTAAGTGTTCAAATCTTGGTCTCTTTGCCTCAAGCTTTGTCTCTTCTTATGTAACTGAATCTCATAATCATATGGTATGTATGCTTCTCTCACTTTTGCCACCATACCCTTCCAAGTTGAAATAGGCTTCTTGCCTTCATTTTCCCTCTCTGTTTGAATGAATTTCCACCATGTCAAGGTAGATCCTCTCAATCTTGATTTGGCCACCTTCACCTTCTATGCTTTAGTGACTCCATCACACTCAAAATGGTTTTCCATGCCTTCTATCCAATCCAAGATTAGATCAGCTTCCAATTTGCCATTGAATAGTGGTATGCCTTCAAGTGCTTTCCCACTCAAATATTTCAATGCCTTCAAGAAAGGATCCTCTTGTAGAACAGGGTCAAGTTCAGGGGTCTTGTCTTCCTCTACAACCTCTTCACTCTTTGGTCCCCTACCCTCCAATCTATCACTGACCTCATCGGCCTTGATCTGCACATTGCTCAATGCTTCCTCAAGTTGTGCCAATCTTTCTCTCAACCTCCTATTATCTTCCTCCTGATCTTCGAACTTCTTTTCCAACTCAATGTTTGTCACCATGGTTGTGGAACCACTGGATTCAAGGTCTGACATACAAGATTCTATCCCAAATCTTTAACTTGCTCTGATACAAATCTGATAGGGAAGGGTTGGATGGAACAATCACTGTTCCATGCTCTGTATATTTGCTTGCAAGATCTCCTTGGTGTCTTACTTCGCCATCTTAACCTTTAGGACCTTCTTCATGTTTAGGTACCCCTAGTTCTCCTGGCCAACCCCACTACCATCATAATTCAGCTTACCAAGTCAATCTTGGTGCACTACCTCTGACTCTTCCTTAGCCCTTAATCTACCCTAAAGGCTAACCTATCCTCAACACACAATTTGATCTTTGCAGGGGTGTAGAGGTGTTTCCAATAGCTTCAAACCATCCTCCTAGGGTTCTTGAAATTTCACCAAACTCCATCTTTTCATCGCTTTCACCAAACCCTCATCTAGGGTTAAAAAGGCTACTAGCCTAGGATTTCCAAATTAGGCCTACTTCCCGAGGAAACAAGCTAGAACTCTAAAGTCCTCCAAAGAACATAGGATCTTCTCTTGCGATTCCTAGTCCTTGTGTCTATCCCTCCAAGATTCCAGAGGCCTTAATCCTCATTTGTCCGTGCACAGCCATAACCCTCCATTTAGTAATTTAAGCCTTTTTTAAGCCATTTCCTGACCACACAGTAAATTGTTAGTTTGTTCTTCTGCCAAATGGACTAATGAAGCCTCCTCCTTCATGAAAAGTCTTTGAAAGGCATCTATCTACCTCTCCACACCATGAATTGATAGGGAAAGGTCACCCCTGCAAACCAAGTGCTTTGCACTTCCTATCTTTCCTAGCCGGGCACTGTCAAGCTCGCCTAGGAGAAGACTTTCTCCATGATTCCTTGACTCCTAAACACTCCTAACTCTAACCTATTTACAAACATGGAGCCTAGTTATAGTTCCCAAGGGCCCATACATAAAGTATAGTGGGAATGTAACTAAACCTCCATTCTTTCTAACCTGCCAATCAGAACAACAACTTCAAAGAAACAAACTAATTACAAAGCAACACTTGAAAATTGAACACACTAACTAAATACTACCACACAAAGCTTCAAATACCACTACACTACATGCTTTAACAATCTCGTAGTGCCATGATCACTCCTAACCACTCAAATTCAACCCAAAACATAAAAATTACAAAACCTTCTCACTGTCCTCACTCATATTCATGTATTTTCAATATTGCAAAAGCTTCAAACCTCCCTTTCAGGTCAAAGCACACCATATATAGGTCCTCTAATTCAGTTAAGCTTGGTCCTAACTGCTCCATGGTGGCTTGTGGTGTCCAATAGGCCTTATTTGCAAAAGTTTAGAGATTCTAACACCTAGGAAGGTCTACAAAGGTCTTAAATCATCCTTGTAGCCAAACCTCAATCTCTCAAATGATCAACATGAATTTTACTAACACATTAGATGTTCTCAAATGCCTCTAAGGCAAAAACTCAAAGAATTAGGAAGAGATTTCTATATTTGGCCTAAACAAATTCACAATTCAATAACCTTCTAGTCAACTTTCCTAGATGAACTATGGGGTGCTCCTGCACCACCACCTTTCCACTTAATTCATTCATTGTTACTAAAAAAGACCTAGTCTTTTAGGCATTTTAAAATTTGAAAAGACAGTACAAAAAATGATGGACATACTTGATGATCCTGCGTGAAATACTAATGAATTCCTATAGGAAGATGAACTATTTGGTGGATACAAGCTACAGGTGTGATGACGACGATGGTTGTGATCTGACTCCTCTCTGCAAAATAATATTGGTGAAAATGATAGGTCGAGATGGGTATATATAGGGAAATTCAACATTTAATGCCTACAATAAATGCTTGTATGATGATTGACGAGTGGTTGAACGGCCACTTCAAGTAGCGTTGAGGATGGTGGAGTTTGGTAGGTGGGTAGTCATGAAGTGATTGTCATTCAGAACGAATGCTAATGAAAATGAGCCAATAGGGTTGTGGGTCCCATAGGGCAGGAGGATGCTATGCCTCTGCCATCCAAGATAGCGAAGACACTAGGGAACCCCGCACATGACGGCCTGTAGGTGTGGACTCGCATCAGCCCAAGGATGTCAATTTAAACTTTATAACATAAAATCTAGTGAAGGGGCCAAATGTGATTGACTCAGGGTGAGGCTTCAAGGGCTCCTCAATCACTTAGAACTCAAAAATAGGGGCACACAAAACAAGGCAAAGCAAACACAACCCAGCACAGGAAAAAAAGAGAGGGCCCCCATTCCAAGTGAGGCGTGTGTGCTAGAGGCACAACAAATGGTGACTCTACTAGGAGAACACTCTTGTTATTCTAATTATAAAGATTCATTTAGAACCTAGAATCTCTAGTTGTGCTGACCATGGGCCAGTTTCCAAGGGTGAACTAAGAGACAGGTCGAGGATGGGATCCTAGGTTCAATCGCATTACAAAGTAATCATGGAAGTGTGTGCATGGTGAGTTCATTTCTTTTCCTTAGAGGTTGTGCATGAGACCAATGATTGGGCCAAGGTAAGCTATGTAAACTTTCCAACCCCAAAAGTAACCTGGATATTGCTCCTCTACCAGCCAGGCATCCATAGCCTTGATGAAGTTGTCACTGTGACTCCATGAACATAGCTCTACTGGTAGCCAGGTTTCCATAGCCCCAATAGAGATATTCGTACACCCATACGGTTGCATAATTTTGACTTTTCTTTTACTTTTCTTCTAGTGTTTCTTTCACAATTCTTTCTTTTTTTTTGGCTCAACCATGTAAGCATTGAAGCTCACTATGGGTTTGGAAATCACAGTGGTCACTGGAGTAGACTTAAGTTTTTCACTTATCCAACCCTCGTAGTAATTACAGCACAACTCTTCGAGAAAAATTAAGGTGTGCTTTGTGTTACGATCCATGATAAATGTAAAATATTCAAACAAGGATGCAATCCTAGGTTAGTTCAAAGTTCAAAGGAGGAAACTGGCTCCCAAAGGAATTCAAAAATTGATAGTCAAGAATGAAAGCTTATGAAGAGAACAAACTAGGGTGGGCTACAGAATGAACCATTTGTCAAACCAAGAATGACCACCGTAATAGAAAGGAAGAGACACCCTCATCAAAGGCAAAGCAGAACAACAAAGCAAGGAAACCTATCTGAACCTATGCACACGTATTTATAAGAACAACTCTAAAAGAGCTTAGGCCTGGAAGTAATGCTTTAGGTGCTTCCTATTGATAGGCAATGGGACATCTTCTTTTTTTAAAGTATTTAGGCGGAAAGCATTGTCTCCAATAATTTTAGAAACCTGAAAGGGTCCAAGCCAGAGCTTGTCGAATTTGTGATGTCCCCCTTTCTTCTCATGGGCCTTGTCCCAACATAGGACCAAATCACCAATTGTAAAGGCCTTTAGTTTGGCTCAGTGACCGAACCATCTCTTGATGACACCCTAAAATTTGTTCAATTGCACAATCATGCACTTCTTCTAAATATAATAGCTAAACTAGGCAAGCTCCTCTATGATCCCCTTCTTTGTAAAAGTCGTTGATGAACTGGAGGGTGGGGATTTTTAGGTGGGTCAAGAATATATGCTCTAGGTCATAGATGAGGTGGTACGAGGAGTTACCAAGGCCAGCCTTGTGGCATGTGTGATTTGCCTAAAGGGAAAAATAGAGCTAAATATGTCATTCCTTGGGATTCCTATCAAGCAACTTTTTAATTACCGTGATCAAGTTATTGTTGGTGGATTCAACAAGACCATTGCCTTGGGGATAGTAGTTGGATGATAATTTTATGGAAATTCCATAATCAAAGTCCCAACTAGTGAATTTAAGCGAGGAAAAGGTGGGGCCATTATCACATACCAATGCGTATGGGCAACCAAAATGATTTAAAATACAACTTTCAAGAAAATCAGTGATGACCTTTGTGGTGCATTGCCTACACACAATAATTTCTATCCATCTAGTACAATAATCAGATGTGATAAGAATGTACCTATGACCTACAGAAGATGGTGGAATTACTAGACCAATGAAGTCAAGATCCGATTATGTGAATGGTCTTACCTACAAGACTGGTTGTAGCGGGACATCAACATTCCTTTCTCTAGTTGTCACGGTCTAGAAAATGTGACACATTCCTACATGGTTATGGGAATCCTTGAAGACCGTGGGCCAATAGTATCCTACCCTCAAGATTTGATGTGTGGTGGAAGGACCAACACCATGACCCGTACCAAATTTTTCATGAAACTCCTTCAAAACCCGATTTGCTTCTTCTTTGCCAAGGCATATTACATAGACACCTTTGTGGTTCCTATTATATAGTATGGATTCCTATAGCATGTAGTTGCTGCTCTTCAGTATAAGTGCTCATTTTTGGACTCCTTGCAAGTGGGGTGGACACTTGTGGCTTAGCAGATAGTAAAGTATGTCATCATACCATTCTCTTGGAGAGACATGCTCCAGCTGATATTGTTGAATCATAAGTTTAGGTCCAACTTCAGCCACTGCTTTAGCTGTTGTTTGGGTGAGTGCCTATCCCCTAAATAATTTCATTGGTTGGATTTCCATATCATATTCTTGCAGTAGGGTCAACCATTTATATCTTCATTCTCCCAACTCATTTTGCATGAGCAATGTCTTTACTGCTAGGTCAAAGACAATTTCAAAAACTTTATTTCTCAAGATGTAATACCTGAAATTTTTGACTCCACAAATGAGAGAATATGCTTTCTTCTCCACATTTTGATACCACAATTCAGTATCCTTTAATGGGCCACTCATGAAGGAAATTGGGTGTTCATTTCCATTGTCATCGTGTTGAGTCAATATACTTGCACATGAATGGTCTAAAGCAAATGAATAAACATAGAATGGCTTTAGATAATCAGGGCCGACCAACATGGGTGCATCAAAAATAACTTTCTTAATCTCTTCAAATGCTTTCTTTGCTTCCAGAATCCACTCGATCTTGGCGTTGAGTGGCTTGACAATTTCAACAAAACCTATGATAAATTTTCTAACAAAGTTTACTTTCTGAAGAAAGATTTCAATTCTTTCTTACTTCTTGGCAATTGGATCTTCATTATGGCTTGTATATTCTCAGGGTCAATGAAGATTCCTTTCTCTAAGAGGACATGTCCAAGGAACTTTCCTTCAGTGACCCCAAAGATGTACTTCTTCGGATTGAGGGAAACCTTGAATTCTTGGCACCTTTGAAAAAATTTAAACAGATCAGCAACATGGTCACTTCACTACTTTGAGAATACAGTCAAATCATCTATGTAGATGATTATACACTTTTCAATCATTTCTTTGAAGGAGATTTCCATTGCATGTTGAAAGGTAGCACTAGCGTTGATGAGGCCAAATGGCATTCGTCTATAGGAAAAGGTGCCCCAATTAGTGGTGAATGTCATCTTGTGTTAGTCCTCATACTACACCATGACTTGATTGTATCTGGAGTACCCATCTAGGAAGGACATCTTCTGGGAACCATTAACTATATATAGTACCTCATCCAATGAAGGCACATAATAGTTGTCCTTTTCTAAAGCTCTATTTAGATTGCGAAAGTCAACACACAACATGATTTCACTGTTCTTTTTCTTGATTGGAACTAGATTGGCCACCCACATGGAGTGTCTAATTGGAAATATAATCTTGGAAGACAGCAGCTCTTATACCTCCTTGTAAATGATTGGCTCCAACAAAGCATTAATGAGACACTGTCACTATCGAAATGGCCTCACATCTGGTCCAAGAGGGATGGTGTACATGATGGTCGACATGCCACATGCTTTCAAATCCTCGTAGCTATATGTGAAAACGTCATGGTACTTATGTAAAGCATCCACAGTGCCTCTCTTTTCCTTTGGTATCCACACCTTGCCAATAAACACATTCTTTGCATCCTTGGTTGTTCTGAGGTTATGGGTGTCACATTGGTTGCCAATGGAGTCTTTCTTTGCCTATTGATCTTGACCTCTGATCTGATCCAAGTCAAATATCATTTCTATTTGGACCATTCCTCTTGGAATAGTATTGGTCTTAAGGTTGATGACCCCTTTTTATATCTAGTTTAGCCTCCTTAGACTCAATCTCATCAATTATTTGAGTAGCAAACACATTGGAACTGGTGATGAAATCCAAGATGTGTTTGTCATCATTAAACACTTGAAAATATTCCACATTGTCTAGCACGGATGGAATGGATGTGAGCTTAATGGTAAATCTCTTGAGGCCAGACAATGATAGGGGCTGTAAGTTACTAGGTGCTTGGGCTAAGAAATTAGCAGTGTAGTTTTAAGAGCATGGGATCAGCTGAATATTAAATGCATCTAGACCTTCTAGCAGATCCCATACCCTATATTTGTAGTTAGTTAATCTTTGGTCATAGCAAGAATAAAGCTTCCTTACTTGTTTCATAACAAACTATTATTCCCCAAAGACTTGTAACATTTTGAACTTTTTCCTTAACATCATTAGAGGCCAAGTACTAATGCCTCATATTTTGCTACGTTATTTGTGCAATAAAATTGAAGTCTATGAGTAGTGAAATATGACTTACCCATGGGGATGATTAGCTCAAAGCCGGCTCTGGCTCCTTGCTTGGAATTGGAACCATCAAAGTGCAATGTCCAGAACTTAGAAGAGTCCTTGATCTTGAAATCAACAATCCTGATTTCTACTTTTGGTGGTGGCCTTACCTCAGCAATCACAGGAGGTGGCACAAATTTGATGTGGTTTTGATCTGGTGGTATCAATTGAGCCTTCTCCTTAGGATTGACCTGTCCCTTAATGTGCTCAATTGTTGTTGGGACATATATCACTCAAATTCTGAATGGGAAACATTGTGTACCCTACACCAACTAGGCAACAAGAGTTCTTGGAAATTCATTCTAGCTCCCAAACTGAGTTGATCTTGCACACATTTTTCCATGAAGTCTTGGAAGCCATATAGAATCCAAGGCTGCCATCCTCATAGGGATCCTCATTTTCAGACTCAATCAACATTAATGTACTTTGAGGAGTGTGGGCTAAGCTAGTAGGTAAACTGTAGGATACAAGAAGGACCTCCTTGATTGCTTCTTCTTCATAACACTCCTGCTCATTTGAATATGCCATAGGGCAATAATTCCAAAATTCCATTTCAGAAAAAAACACTTCATTCGTGTTGTTATATTCTATGATCATAAAATTCATGTTAGGCTCATGATCTATATGGATTTGGTTTGGAATTCCTTTCCATGGTAGCCACAAGTGGGAATAATATGTGGCAACATATCCATTCAATTCTTGGGTGAAATCCCTTCCTAAGATAATACCATAGGTGTTAGGGATATTAGCTACTTGGATATCAATGGTTTGTTGTATTCTTGGATCAACATCAATCTACATGGGTATTCTATTGATCCCATTGACTATACTAATCTCAGTGTTATCAAGCTATGTCACATTGCATCGAGAAGGAGTTGGAACTATCCCCAAAGCCTTACACACACTCAAGGGCATGACATTGGTAGAAGCTCCTGAGTCGAGCAAACAATTATGAATATTTTTTCCAAATATTCTGATAGTGGTCAGGAAGGGAGGGGTTTCAAATTTCCCTTGAAACAATCCTCCAAAGACATCCACTTGGGATACCTGGCCTTTGTCCTTATCATTTCCCTTGTTTTTGGTTTGGGACTGATATGTTTCCCTAGTGGGTTGCTTGCTTGTTTTCTTATTTGAAGGTGAATCTATTTTCTTGTTGAAAACTTGTCGAACAACTAGCTCATTCTATGAGTCCTCAAAGGAGACTCTCATAGTGGGTGCTTCCAGGGCTGACCTGGATGAAGGGGTCCCATTGATCATTCTAAAGAAAGTGTTCCTAATGGCTGGGACATTAAGAAAATCAAATTCCAACACACTTAACTTGAACTTCTTAAATTCTTCTGCAACATATTCTCCCATTTGCTTAATTTTAGTATCATAAGTGGTGTTTTGGGAGGAGCTAGTGGGATGATTTTTATTTTAGTTATGTTGTCTATTCTTGTTAAAGTATCACATAGGAACATGGGGATAGCCTAGGTTGTTACTAGAATTTGGATTGAGAGGGGTGCTGAAGTTGTTAGGCGGGATGGAGGTAGTGAAAGGACCACTTGCTTGACCAATTTCCTACCTATTCCTTAGATCATAAGGGGTAGTCCTTTAGTGGAACATTTGGACTTCATCTTCCCTCAACTCTTCCTCATCTACTAGACCATTTTCTACTGAATCAAAAAGTTGAGCCAAAGGACTTTCAATACTTACCTCTTTTGAATTTTCATTGCTAACAACACCTTCCTTTTCTGGCACATTGTTCTCTACCTTTGGGAAAGGAGCCTTCTTGACCACCAACATTGAGGAGTCGTATGGTTCAGAAGGGATGATGTCCTTGCATCCCATCCTATCTATAAAATTTTTAACCTCAATCTAAAAAATTTCAGCGGCCATCTGGAATTCTGGACAATCCAATTTAGAATGTCAACTTATTTTATGGATGTGGCACTAGCTAGACAAGGCAACCTCAAATAGGTATACCCCACTTGTAGTCATTTTGTTGTTGCTAGGCTAGTCCAAGGGTTTAGGAACACAAACATTTTTTGGCCTTGTGTTCCATGTCTAATTCTACCTCTGGGAATGCCTTCTGTCAAAGTTTTGTCCTGAATTCTAGCCTCTTTCATATTTTTTTCTTGAAGATGTACCAGCATCATGGTTGTCATGACCGTCATGACTGTCCCGATTGAGGTTGGCCTAGATGCTTCTCTATGAGGCCTACAACTGATTGTTTTGATTCCTCAAGTGAGTCATCTCCATAGACATCTTCTTAATCATCTATTTTAGATTGTCAATCTGATCCTTCTCCGTGTTACGAGGCTGCGAGGCTGAATTATGAAGGAAGACCGATTGCACCATCAGCTAATTTTGATGAGCAGGTAGTAACTTAGAAGCCTGAAGGTATTTTGGAACTTTGAGCAATTGAGCATGAACTTGCTACTACTGGGGCTGCAAATAATGAGGAACCAGGGGCCCTTGGTTCATAAGCTGCCCTAGGTGAGGCAATATGGTTAGATGTGGCACCAGATTTATGAGGGGCACCTAGTGTTGTAGAGCTTGAGTAAGCCCTTGAATCTGTGCAGGGTGAGCAACTTGTCCCAAGGAGGGTAGTGGGCAAAAAATATTCTATCCTAAGCCAATACTAGCTATGACAACTTCCATGTAGGCATTCATGAGTCTGGCTAGAGGTGGTTTTATCCTTTTCACTAATGTTGTAGTGAGGTTATCCAATGTTGTAAAATAGATAGGCAAGGCAACGACATCATTGAACACATACAGGGGGCTGCAACTTGATAAATGCCCACTAGAACCAGTCATTGAAGGAGCTGATTGGTTCGTTGATCTCCCTTTGGACGGACATGAACTGTCGATAGAATTTTGAAGGGCTATTTGGGATCTTGAACTTCTGCAAGAAGGCATCTTTTAGAAGGTTCCATGTGTTAATGGACCCTATCGGCAAGTGGACGTACCAATAAAAGGCCACTTCCCCCAAGGAGTAGGGAAAGAGCTGGCAAGCAACATCTTCATGTATGATCTGCATGTTCTTCAAGGCTATCTGGAAGATCTTAATGTGTTCTTCTGCTGTCCTCTATGGGTCCTGAGGGTTGAACTTCATGCAAAATCTCTCTGGGTTCTTTGACATATCATGGTAAAGGTTAAAGGCCAAAGGAGACAAATTATTTCCCAACCACACCATGGGAGGTGGAGGTGGAGGAGGCTGCACTAGATTGACTTAGGGCTATAAAGGGGTAGTGGTAGTTGGAGGGACAACACCTAGAAAAAGCTACATTGGGTTGAAAGGCATTGCCTAATCTATGGGAGGCAGGAGCCTGGAAAGATATTTGAAATGACTGAGAAGAGAGATGTGCTACCAAGGGTGAAGGAGAAGGTGGAGTTGAATGGATGGAAGGAGAGGATGATGATGAAGGTGAAGTGGGCTGGTCGGATGCACCGAAGGTGGATGCTTCCCCCTTTTTAGCTCTTCTAGCTTAGGTAGGGGGTGGTAGCTCCTGAAATTCCCCTTTGTTTGGTGTAGACCTTAGTATTCTATAAAATATTTCAAGGGAAAAGGACCCAATTCGATCCAGCTTAGCTCCAAAGATTCCCTCCTTCTAGCACCAGTTATGTTGATGGGTTTTTTAGCACTTTCTCAACATAGCTAATGCATAGGTGCATCACCTCTCTTGAAAGGAAATCTTCAACAATGAGTTCCTGAAAATTACCCCAAGGTCTCTTGGGTGTCAAGTCATGACATGCATGAAATTCCTCATTTGGTATTTGATGTGATGTTGCTAGTAATCATAGGGTAGAATTACAAAAGTTAGGCTGGAAAGAAGTTTGATCTTAGGGTGGAGTTATTGAGATGGGAAGTTAGCATGCAATTTCGTGTAGGTTTGAAAAACAATCTTAAACTCCTATATTATCTTGAGATTTGGCTTTACAATGTGCAATGAACCTTAGCATAGGTTGTTTATTAAAAAAAAGGAAAAAGGGGCAGGGAAAGGAAGGAGTTCCCAGATTTGCAACTAGCAATGAATAGTGATCATGGAGGCTTCTACTATGGACAACTTCCTTAAAACAAAATTTCACTTAGCCAGATTTTATCACAGTATCATGGAATTTGTGCAAGCTTCTAAGGACTACAAATAATCAACCATTCATTCACCATAAACATGAATGAATAAATGATAGAAGTTTGGAGCAGCTTTTTTTTTATGCCTAGACTAACTTTACACATCTATCTACCATCAGTAAACAACCAAAAGTATGGACAAGGAAGGAATCAACACAACAAAATACTTCAAAAACAGTGAACAACATTAACTAATTTATCAATAACACAAATAATTCATAAACAACAAAGTAAATCTTTCTAAATCAGCTAACTATGGGAGATGAACCATGTAACATGCAATAGAAACTCAAGATTCCACCAAAATCCAATGAGCTTCTATTAATATTTCTATAGCATGTCTTTACAACTCAACTCTCTTAAAATGAGAGGAGGAGACCCCTATTTATAGTTTTCAAAAAGAAAACCGAGTGGTTGTTATCAATCAGATATGCACCCTTATTAAATTTACAGAAATCTAACTATCTGTTGACACATGGAAACCTTCTTCAGATGTGGGTGATCTTAAACAAAGAAAGAATCTCTAGAGTGAGCTGGTTCTTCGAATAATACTCTATTGTAAATGATTTCTTGAAGTAAAGGGATAGAAAGATGAACTTGAATGAAACCAATGACTAAAAATAACTTCCAAGATTTAAAGATGACTCTTTTTTTTTACTTATAAAAAATTCATAGAAAACAACAAGAATTCACATTTTCTCATGAACACTTAATACAATAATGATTTGCATGAATATTTAGATTTTGAATACAACATGCAACCTATATTTATGATCTTTCTACACCAAAATACAATTCAAGGACATGACAAGGATTATGTAAACAAAAATCACAAATTACATCAAACTGAAACTGCAAGAGATACAAAAATTGGGAAATAGGAAAGTTGTTTCTATTAACTGAAGGAATATTAAAAATTTGAGTACAAATTTCTGAGTTACAAGACTCTTTGTTTTGCATGAGAAAAAGAATCAACAATCTGGATTGGAAAAAACACTAACTTTTTCTCCAAGATATATCACTAAAATCCTAATCCGAGCTCAAGAAGAAAGCTCAAGGAAAAGCACATAAAACTACTCCAAAATGTGGCATAAAAGTGGAAAAAATACACTTTTTGCATGTGCATGCCATAAGACCTCTAAAAATAGGTAAAATATGCTTTTAAAGCAAATAAAACACTTCATGTTTTCACAATGCAGCTCAGATCTGACTAGAAGAAAAGTCAACTTATCTTTGCATGTAAACTGCTAAAAATAGCAATAAGAAATAAAACAATTTATAAATTATTGTTTTATTCTCTGCTTTACATCATGCAGTTTTTACAATTGCTTTATTTTTTCAATAAAAGATAGAATATTTTGCAAAACATCAACCTTATTTCTCCAATTACAAACTTGATTTTTATTATAAAAAATAAGGAATAGCATTTATCAATGTTTTAATTGATTTCTTTAAAATCAATTGAAAATAAAACCTAAGACATAAATGTTTATTCTTTAAGGCAATAATATTGTTCAACATTCTTATTTTAATTTATTTTCCTCAAAATCAATTAAAAACCAGTCACTACATTACTCTCCATTTTGCCTAAGACATAAGCTTGACAATACCTAAATACCTAAAGTCTTTACACCATGAAATATCTTATCAAACCAAGCCTAAAGACCTAGAATATGAAACTAATGAAGGTCTCTAAAGGCTCAACCTAGTGGGAATACCTTCCAACATCAAATTTAATATTTCAAAAGTTACATAATAACCTCCATAGGTCAAATTAGGGCTTTGAGGATTGACAAACCTCAAAACAAACCCTAAATTCACATTATTTGCACTTGGTGACTTTGGGAAAAAATCTCTGCTGAGAAAGAGTGATGCCATGGACTAGGGTTCCATCTTGGAGCTTCCATCAAGCTCTTTCTTCTTTGATTATTCACCATATTCAGCGTCCACTGCTCATGGTAAGCTTCAACTGTATTTATGTTTGTTTCTTAGGTCCTTCTGATGAGAAATA
Organism: Sequoiadendron giganteum; assembly: GCA_007115665.2. Taxonomy (NCBI): domain Eukaryota; kingdom Viridiplantae; phylum Streptophyta; class Pinopsida; order Cupressales; family Cupressaceae; genus Sequoiadendron; species Sequoiadendron giganteum. The sequence continues at coordinate 262,968,385 of CM021102.1, forward strand.
TGGCCTTAAGGTCGCGGCCATTACATTTTTTTTTTTTTATGCTTCTTGTATTCTTATATTTTCTTGCCTTATTCTTCAACCTCAGCCGCCATGGGAGAAATTTCTTGAGACTTTTTAGGGAGCTCTAGGCTCGGCCAAGGCTTGCTTGGTCTTCTAAAAATGCATAATGGTAAGCTCTATCTCTGTCTTTCTCACTCAAAAGAAAGCTTATGAAAGCTTTATCTCTGCAAAAAGATGATTTATATTTGTAAATTTGTAGGCCATCACACAGGGCATGGCATTGCATGCTCTTGATAATTAATTTCTATAAATAAACTTGAATTATAATCATTGTTTTCTTCAAATATTTTTAAATCTGATGGAAACTCAAATGGGTTTTTTACTCCTCCATGAGTTGATAAACATTCTATGAGCCAAGAACTCTTTCTAGGCCATGACCACTCATGCTCAAACTAGGAATTTTGGAGCATTTTTAGGCTCGACCTATGATAACATTACATGTATTTTGCATTTATGAAACAAACCCTCATGTGGGTATTCTTTATTTAAAGTACAAATTGCACTTTTAGTTGAGATCTCCTTTATTCCGGAGCCATCTCCATGCTTTCATGTATCACTTTATCAAACATACTTGGTCATTGTACCTTGCACTTAAATATGTTTCTTTTCTCACCACTTAATAGATGACCGTACTATCAATGTGTACACATAACCAATAGAAAATGTAAACATGATGACAGGCATTACTTGAAGGGATAAAACAATGTCAATGTAAGTATCTACTTGGAAAACAAAGACCCTTAAATGATGTCCTCTTATTCTATTTTGAATCTTATGCAAATATTTCCTTGGCAAGACATGAAACAAGAAACTCAAAATTGCTTCTTACCTATACTATCCATGCATTTATTAGATGATATCAATGTTCTTTATCTTGGCACTCTTCATGCATTTTTATGCTCCCATTAAGAAGTGGCTGCTCCATGCATTTGTTCTCCTTCAAAAAATTTAAAATTGATGCATCTACTCCATTTAATGCAACATTTGCATTCATTCATTATAGCTCAATGGTCGACATCCTCTTGATCACATTTACCAGTCACACCTTTTGTTTGTTCAAACAACAACATGATAATATGAAACTATCATAGCTGAATGATGTTCCCCTGGTTCTTCAAAATTCATTGATGTTTTAAGTTGAATGAAACTACATAATTTCCTTTATGATGCTTTGATAATTTCTACCACTCATTCATCACACATGAATGCTTTGGAAAACATGTACTCTCATCTCAACACTCTTATAGAATAGTGCAAATGAGAACTTGAAGCTCCTCCAAATACTTCCATTATTTCTTAATGTTTTGTTGATGAGGCATTATGTATGCCTGTTCACTATCACATTATGAGCATGAAAACTTTCTTGAACAACATGAATAAAAGTAACCAAAACACTATATGGAAGCAAAGATGCAATTGATTTGACAGTATTTAAAACCTACATTTTAGTTTAATTGAATCTATTAAGTTCATTGTCCACCTATAGCTTTCATTTCACTACTCATACTTGATTGTTATGAATGAACAATAAACCTAATTGCTTTGATGACTTCAATTTTGTTTTACTCCTTTAGTTGAATAACTTAGATGAGCATGATGATTGTACTTTCTTTCTCAGCCCACTTGTAAGTTTAAGGGGCAGCATGTTGAGCTCTACCCTTGTGGGAGCCCATTTTACTCCACATGATTTATGTCTTCATAAAATACTCAGCTTCATGGCTTTTCCTATACTTGCACAAGAAAAAAACAATGTTAGCGAAAAACAATAATTATCATGATGTTTACTCTTTCAGCTCTGATTCCTGCACTTTGCTTGATTGTTTCATTGCACTATTAGCTGATTTCTCCATTATTGTTGGTGTTTCATGTAGATATGTTCATAGTTGGAGCTCTAACAACCCTCCTCTCCAACTTTTGCAGGTCGATTGGAGCTCGAGGACAAAAGATGGTGGACCATTTTTGCATCAGCCACAAGCACAGGCAATGATGATTATGTCCATATTTATTTATTTTTCCTTCTTGCATCTTTAGTAGTGTAGGGTGTTCCCTATAATGCATTGCAACAGTTAATTCCTTGGCTTGTGGATTTTCTTAATTTCCCTTTCTTCTTTTCATTTTGAAAAGAAATGCATCAAAAATGCAAATTTTTACTATCATTTGTATTCTTGCAATCAAATGAAATTTGTAATGTAACAATGTCTTTGAAATAAAATGAAAGCAATGAAATGCTTAATCATTTGTATATCAGATCATACTTCATTTGTTATGTAAATTATTGAGCAATGAATCTGAACTCTGTTCTCTCAAACAATGCATAACTGATACTTAATAGAATAGATGCAATCAACAATTTAAAATCATGTAGCAACTACTAAATTTCCACTTTAAGATCAAACAAAATTAAATCAGCTCCGCCAAATGAGTTGTAATGAAAATTAGACTAGTTTCCTGTAACACTCCATTGGGCGTAGAGTCAAATCTGCCCCTTCATGAAACTCAGAAAAATAACAGCAATACTCCAAACAACAGTAAAACAAAACAAAAAAATGTTGAAAGCAAACTAACATGCCCTAGTGGCCAAGTAAACATGCGCAACAACACTTAGGGAAATCAAAAAAACTGAAATGAAATGTGCATGAAGCAATTATTAACTAAAAACACTAACTCTACCTACTCTAACCAACCAAAGAAGCTGGTCAAACAAAGCCGTTAACTGGTTCTGAAAAATAACTACCTCTTCTGACCAACTAAGGATGTTCTAATTGCTCGTAGACTGACAATAAGAGGCGAAAAATGATAACATTGCACCCACATTGTCGTATTGCAATATAAAGATCACAAAAAAAGGCACGTATCTCATAAAATTGATCAAACATAACTCCATCTTTCCATAAACGGATGGGTTGAATTTGGTGCCCTTCAACTACAGTCTCATTCTTGGGTACACCAATAATCTGCTATACCTCATTAACACCCTTGCTGGCCAAATCCCTAATAGGGCATCCTCTTGAAAGGATGAAAATTGAAACTTTGTTACCTGTTCCTTGCTTGTTACTTGTTGTTTCAATCTCACTTTCCAGATTGAAATCACTTGACAACATATCACCCAACTTTGAATAAAACTCATCAATTATATTAGTGCATTAATATTCATTAAACCCATGAATGGTCTCCTGGTTGATTGCTTGATAACTTGGAAGGATATCAAGATTCATACCTTGAACAGCAATGTCATGCCTTTGCCTTGATTGGATAATGTGTACCTCAACCTCCTAACTATTCAATAGAGGGATGTTTCCATTCAGCTGTTCACTAACCAATCCTTTATCGAAATGTCTTTCCTCATTTTTCTTATCAAATCTTGACACCTTCATTAGTTCACAAGTATTCTCATCATTGCTACTACTATATAAAGGAAGTACCTCAAATAAAGTAATCAAACCTTGGACTTGGACACTCTCCTTTGCCTCCCCAAGCTATTGTTCCACACTTTCTTCCTTGGACAATGGTTGCTTGACATCCAAACCTAAAACAAAACCCTCTAGGTCATCCCAAAACATGTCTTCTTCATTTACCTTATTAGTACCATCTTGAGGTATCACAACACCAAAGCTTTGAAACACCTCCTTTTACCTCATGACCACAACTTCCTTTGTCCCCTGTTGCAGTTGTTCTTGATCTTCTAGGTCCTCCTCATCACTACACTAGCTAGATACCTCACAATTGTGCTGCACTACTTGATCCTTTGAGATAAATGTTGAAGTTTCGACCTCTTCTTCAATGAAACCTGGAGATTTATTAGTGAAAATAAATAAAGACTCATTAGGAGAATCCTTTTCTTGTTTCATCTTTTGTTGCTACAACTGATACTCCTCCAAAGATTAATGCAATGGGTTCACCTTTCTAAGTTTCTCAATGTGGAGTAAAGTATCATGATCAAAGGGCTCATTCTTGGGTTCATCAAGTATGAAAACTTGAGGGGCTTCTTGGGTTTCATGCAGAAAAGAAAATTGCTCAGAGGGCTGTTCTGAAAAAAAACTAGGTTGATCTTGATAATTTTCCTCAACATGCAAAGAATGGAGTTTTCTAAAACTCGGAATCTCAATTTTAGGAATACTAAGAGGTTCACTTTGTCTAAAGCTTGGGAAATCATAGTCACAAACCTCTCCTTGAACAAGCTGATTTGGAATTGTAGGAGATGCTTCGGCTTCGTACCTTTGCACTTCCAACTCCTACTCATAAAGATAGGCTTGACAAGCCATCTCTTTCTGCTATTGATTATACTCATGCTATTGCTTGATCTCCTCCAATTGCCTCATGTAGTCAAGAAGTGTGCCATTTATGCTTGCAATCTCCCCCCGGTGTGTATCGTATTGCTCTCGTTCTTCAAATTCACTCATCTACTCCTCATAGCTCAACCTTATATCTCTGAAGCTCAAGTCTTGAATATCTTGGGACTAATTTTGAGCATATGAGGGCTGAGATGGAAAATGAGCAGGGGTGGGTGGGTCATAATTATATTGGGCATGTTGGTATGTTTGATATGGAGATGAATAAGCAGGGCTTTCATGATATGGAAGATGATATTCATACTACCTAGAAAGAATTGACATTTTTGCTCATGTAAAAGCTAGAAAATATAGTGCAAAAAGGGCTATATATTATACCAGCACTTAGGTCTGAAACCAATGAACAGAGTCACTAGGTATGTTTCTTCTACCTCCAGAAGGCTAAAACTCTGCTGCACATACCAAAATAGCAAAGAAAATTTTGAAAAATTCTCTGAAAAATTAACTTTCAGAGTCCCACCGGGCATGCAAAAAATTGTTATCAATCAAATATGCACCCTTGTTAAATTTACAGAAATCTAACTATCTGCTGACACATGGAAACCTTCTTTAGATGTGGGTGATCTTAAACAAAGAAGGAATCTCCAGAGTGAGTTGGTTCTTTGAATAATAATCTATTCTAAATGATTTCTTGAGGTAAAGGGATAAAAAGATGAACTTGAATGAAACCTATGACTAAAAATGAATTTCAAGATTTAAAGATGACTCTATTTTTTGTGCTCACAAACAATTCACAGAAAACAACAAGAATTCACAACTTCTCATGATCACTTAACACAATAATGATTTTCATGAAGATTAAGATTTTGAATACAACATGCAACTTGTATTTATGATCTTTCTGCACCAAAATGCAATTCAAGGACATGACAAGGATTTTGTAAACAAAAATCACAAATTACATCGAACTGAAACTGCAAGAGATACAAAAATTGGGAAATAGGAAAGTTTTTTCTATTACCTGAAGGAATATTACAAGTCTGAGTACAAATTTCTAAGTTACAAGACTCTCTATTTTTTATGAGAGCAAGAATCAACAATCTGGATTGGAAAAAACACTAATTTTTTTTCCAAGATATATCACTAAAACCTTAATCCGAGCTCAAGAAGAAAGCTCAAGGAAAAGCACCTAAAACTGCTCCAAAAAGTGGCATAAAAGTGAAAAAAAAAACACTTTTTGCATGTGCATGGCATAAGACCTCTAAAAATAGGTAAAATCTGCTTTTAAAGCAAATAAAACACTTCATGTTTTCACCATGCAGTTCAGATCCGACCAGAAGAAAACTCAACTTATCTTTGCATGCAAACTACTAAAAATAGAAATGAGAAATAAAATGATTTATAAATTATTGTTTTATTCTCTGCTTTACATCATGCAGTTTTTAGAATTTCTTTATTTTTGCAATTAAAGATAGAATCTTTTGCAAAATATCAACCTTATTTCTCTAATTAAAAACTTGATTTTTCTTATAAAAAATCATAAAAATTAAGGAATAACATTTATCAATGTTTTAGTTGATTTCTTTAAAATCAATTGAAAATAAAACCTAAGACATACATGTTTATTCTTAAAGGCAATAATATTGTTCAACATTCTCATTTTAATTTATTTTCCTCAAAATAAATTAAAAACCAGTCACTATATTACTCTCCATTTTTCCTAAGGCATAAGCTTGAAAATACCTAAATACCTAAAGTCTTTACACCATGAAATATCTTATCAAAACAAGCCTAAAGACTTAGGCACATGAAACTAATGAAGTCCTCTAAAAGCTCAACCTAGTGGAAATACCTTGCCACATCAAATTAAATATTTCAAAAGCTATATAATAACCTCCATAAGTCGAATTAGGGCATTGAGGATTGACAAAACTCAAAACAAACCCTAAATTCACATTATTTACACTTGGTGACTTTGGGAAAAAAGCTCTATTGAGAAAGAGTGTCGCCATGGACTAGGGTTCCATCTTGGAGCTTCCATCTAGCTCTTTCTTCTTTGATTCTTCACCATATTCGGCCTCCACTACTCATGGTAAGCTTCAACTGTTTTTCTATTTGTTTCTTGGGTCCTTCTGATGAGAAATATTGCCTTAAAGGACGTGACCATTAATTTTTTTTTTCTAATTCTTCTTATATTCCTGTATTTTCCTACCTTATTCTTCCACCTCAGCTTCCATGGGAGACATTTATTGAGACATTTTAGGGAGCTCTAACAGAGCTTGACCAAGGCTTGCTTGGTCTTCTATAGATAATTAATGGTAATCTCTATCTCTGTCTTTACTTCTAACTCAAAAGAAAGCTTATGAAAGCTTTATCTCTACAAAAAGATGATTTCTATTTGTAAATTTGTAGGCCATCACACAAGACGCACCATTACATGCTCTTTATAATGAATTTCTATAAAGAAACTTGCATTATAATCATTGCTTTCTTCAAATATTTTTAAATCTAATGGAAACTCAAATAGGTTTTTCACTCCTCCATGAGTTGATAAACATTCTATGCGCCAAGAACTCTTTCTAGGTTGTGGCCACTCATGCTCAAATTGGGCATTTTGGAACATTTCTAGGCTTGACCCATGATAACATACATGTATTTTTGTATTTATGAAACAAACCCTCATGTGGGTATTCTTTATTTAAATTACAAACTACACTTTTAGTTGAGATGTCCTTTATTTTGGAGCCATCTCCATGCCTTCATGTATCTCTTTATCAAACATACTTGGTCATTGTACCTTTCACTCAAATATGTTTCTTTTCTCACCACTTAATAGATGACTGTACTATCAATGTGTACACATAACCAATAGAAAATGATTGTATGGCAGAAATAGAAAATGTAAACATGATGACAGGCATTACTTGAAGGGATAAAACAATGTTAATGTAAGTATCTTTTTGGAAAACAGAGACCCTTAAATGATGTCCTCTTATTATATTTTGAATCTTATGCAAAGATTTCCTTGGCAAGACACGAAACAAGAAACTCAGAATTGCTTCTTACCTGTATTTTCCATGCATTGATGAGATGCTATCAATGTTCTTCATCTTGGAACTCTTCATGCATTTTTATTCTCCCATTAAGGAGTGGTTGCTCCATGCACTTGTTCTCCTTCAAAACATTTAAAATTGATGCATCTAATCCATTCAATGCAACATTTTCATTCAATCATTATAGCTCAATGGTCTACATCCTCTTGATCACATTTACTAGTCACAGCTTTTGTTTGTTCAAACAATAACATGATAATATGAAACTATCATAGTTGACCAATGTTCCCCTACTTCTTCAAAATTCATTGTTGCTTTAAGCTAAATGAAACTACACAATTTCGTTTATGATGCTTTGATAATTTCTACCACTCATTCATCACACATGAATGCTTCGGAAAACATGTACTCTCATCTCAACACTCTTATAGAATAATGCAAATGAGAACTTGAAGCTCCTCCATTTACTTCCATTATTTCTTAATGTTCTGTTGATGAGGCATTATGTATGCTTGTTCACTATCACATTGTGAGTATGAAAACTTGTTTTAACAACATGAATAAAAGTGACCAAAACACTATATGGCAACAAATACGCAATTGATTTGACAGTATTTAAAACTTGCATTTCAGTTTAATTGAATCTATTAAGTTCATTGTCCACCTATAGCTTTCATTTCACTACTCAGACTTGATTGTTATGAATGAACAATAAACTTAATTGGTTTGATGACTACAATTTTGTTTTACTCCTTCAGTTGAATAACTCAGATGAGTATGATGATTGTACTTTCTTTCTCAGCCCACTTGTAAGTTTAAGGGGAGCATGCTGATATCTACCCTTGTGGGGCCCATTTTACTCTACATGCTTTATGTCTTCATAAAATAATCAGCTTCATGGATTTTCCTATACTTGCATAGGAAACAAACAATGTTAGCAAAAAACAATAAATATCATGATGTTTACTCTTTTAGCTCTAATTCCTACACTTTGCTTGATTGTTTCATTGCACTGTTAGCAACATTCTCCATTACTCTTGGTGGTTCATGTAGATATGTTCATAGTCAAAGCTCTAACAACCCTCCTCTCCAACTTTTGTAGGTTGATTGGAGCTCGAGGACAAAAGATTGTGCACCATTTCTACATTGGCCACAAGCATAGGCAATGATGATTATGTCCATATTTATGTGTTTTTCCTTCTTGCATCTTTAGTAGTGTAGGGTGTTACCTATAATGCATTGCAATAGTTAATACTATGGCTTGTGTGGATTTTCTTAATTTCCCTTTCTGCTTTTCATTCTGAAAAGAAATGCATCAGAAATGCAAATTTGTACTGTCATTTGTATTCTTGCAATCAAATTAAATCTGTAATGTAACAATGTCTTTGAATTAAAATTAAATCAATGAAATGCTTAATCATTTGTATATTAGTTTGTACTTCATTTTTTATGTAAATTATTGAGCAATGACTCTGAACTTTGTTCTCTCAAACAATGCATAACTGATACTTAATAGAATATATGTAATCAGCAATTTAAAATCATGTAGCAACTATTGAATTTCCACTTTAAGATCAAACAAAATTAAATTAGCTCCACCAAATGCGCTGTAATGAAAATTGGTAACAGTGGCCAAGATTTGATCTCATTGTGTGGCCAAGATTCACTTTACCCTAGGGTTTCACCTACCCCTAAATATTTTACAATTTTAAATTACATTCTTCTCATCTAGCCTATTTTGTCCTTTGTGGCAGCATTGTAGCTCTTTTGTCCATTAACAGATTGTTGTTTTCTCTTCTGGTTGTAGCTACTTAGTGAGGAAATAATCATCTATTATAGGAATCCCAACTTCTTTCTGTAGTGTGGCATACTCCACAAATTTTCCAACCAAGGGATGAAGCTTATCCCAGTCCAAGATATCAGATTGAAGCACTTGAAAATTTAGCTTCTTGGAATGGCGGGTGAGTGTTTCCCGATCTCCATCACACTTGGCTACATCCTACAGAACCTTCTCTGATTGGGTGAAGGCACGAGCAACAAAACTCATAAAATATTTTGTAAGCTCACCAGTTGTTCCATCTTCCATTTTCTTGTGAAAATGAGGCCTTACCTTTTCTGGATCTATCTCTGCCGATGGAATCTTAAATCCCATCATTAGTTTGAGCTAATCATTACATGTTTTCTTGATCTCCTTCACCCAGTCAAGATCTCACTCCACTTCATGGAGCACCTATTCTAGTATTTATTTCCTATGATCCAGGCCTAATTTCCAATTCTCCATGAGCCATAGATCCTTTTTAGCCATCACAAGCTCTTTCTTCATTGTTTTCCTAAGTAACCTAAGGATTGCCTCAATCTTAGGATGCATGATCTTGTCTATTTCTGGGAAGTCAAGGTAGGTTTTTCTTAGGTCCTCGAGGTATTTTTGCACATCTAGAAATTTATTTTCTGCCCTAACAACACATTTGATGCCCATATTACCATTGTAAAGGACCTGTTGGAACCAATCCTCTATGGCCTTGGTCTAGTTCTTTCTTTTCTCTAGCTTATTAATATGCTCCATCGCTAGCAACAATGGAGGAGCCGACGATGTGGTGGGGAGATCATCAATTGAGGACCACTATTGGATGTATGCTATAAAATCAACAACATATGCCTTCAACTCATCTTTGGTGGTCTTGTCCTTGTTCATTTTGTGCATGATGGTGGCAATGGATCCCTAGAGATGATCAATCTTTTGCTCCCTCGTGGTTGTCCCTAGGTCAATGGTGGAAATGTTATAACTAACCCCTTCCTCACCCACTACTGGGGTGGCAATCTGCATGGTCCTTGATCCTAAGGCATCCATAGTCAGTTTGGATCTGACCTTTGGATTCTTCTTTTTCTTGGTACTAATCTGAGCTCATGCCAGGATGGTCTCCAGTCTTTCCTTAGGGTCCATTGGAGTTGGGGTTTTGTTTTCTAGCTGCTTCCCGAGCCATTTGTGTATCTGGGTTTCTCTTTTAGGGGATTCATGACCACCTTCCTCTTCATGGGCTTGTTGTATTTGTGATGTTTTATCACCAAAGGTTTCTTATTCTATCTTCTCCCCTTCCTCCTCATCTGAATCTTGTATAAAAACCATCACTTTTACGGAATTAGCAGCCATATGCCTCTTGGGACTGGCTTCCTTCTCGGAAGCTTCTTCTTCTTCTTCGTGTCCACACTCTTCATAATGTTCTAAATCTTGATCCTTGTCTATTTCTACCTCTCCTTTAGGCTTACCTTCTTATTTCTCCTCCACCTCCTTTTCATCATGAAGAGATATCTCCTCATTAGGTTTGGGGATTTGATCATGCTCCCCTACTGGAGACTTAGTGTCCTCCATCTTTGTGTCAACAACCTTTTCTTCAATGATAGGTTGTCTTTCAGCCTCTTTCTCTTCAATATCTTTGAGCTGTTGAGCGAGCTCCTCTTAAATATCGAGATCAAAGGTCTCTACAATAATATTTACATTGGAATCCTCATCATCTTCCTCAAAGGATTCATAGACGACCTCATTGATTACTAGACACTCAAATATGGGATGCTCATGATAGTCATCTGCCTCCTCTTATAGCCTCTTGGCTGCCTCCCTCTATTGTCTATCCAAATCCTCAGACATTTGCATGGTAGCCTCCATCGAGGGTGGCACAGTAGGAGGAGGAGGAACTAGGAGACCAGTTATAGCTTGGGCAATGGCAACCTACACCATTGGGTTTACGAACATTCTAGAGAGCTCTAACGACATATTTTGCATGTATTTGGTAAAAGACTCTAGAAGGGTGAGAGAAGGCATTGTAGTTGTTGCAGAGGTATTCGAAAGAGAGAATGATGGAGACATGGATGATGAGGAAAGTGGGGAGGTAGTAGCCAAAGAGGAATCCACAATTATAACCTATGCCACAAGAGAGGTGGAGGCAAGGTTGACAGAAATATCCACCGTGGGTGGAGAGGTGGCAGCTGCTACTTGTGGGGTAAGCGAGGTGGTAACAATAATAGTCGTGGTTGTGGCAGTGGATGTAATAGGTGGGGACGTTGGTTGCTCTTCTCCTTCATGAATAGGGTCTTCTTGTATAGTGGGCACTCCCATGAAACCGCTTGCTCCTTTGGCTTCTTCGAGGCTCCAATCTCTGCAATCTTCATTGGAGACCCCTTTAATTTGGGCTGATCTTCTATAAAGAGAGAAACTCTTTAATTCCAAACATTTTATAATTCCTTTAATAAATTCATTTCCATTCCATAAAATATCATAACTCCATTCAATTAAATTACTTTAATCTAAAAGATTCCAAAACATCAACTTAAAGTCTACAATAAGACTCATAATACTTCCAATTACATTCATAAATATGTGTCATATTTCATGAAATTTATAATACAAAAGCATTGTAAAAGAATGTTTACAATTCAAGACTTAGGCATTCTGTCACCTTAAGTTCTACAATAATCATACAATAATGAAATATAATATATAAGAAATATTCATTTGATCTTCAATCCAATAGCTTATCTTCAAACATGAAGATGAGAACAAGGATCAGGCGCTTTTTCCACCCAACCTCAAAGGTTACGCTTCCCCATAATTCCTTAGTCATTCAAAGAATACCCGACCCTACACGAATCGCTTAGCAAAAAGAAGTCGACAAGCAGGATGGAATTTGATGCATGCCTAGTATAACTAGTAAATCCACAAGCATTTTCACTTTTCTAATTCATTTAAGAAACAATCAAGTTCGATACTAGGATATGGTAGAGAGTTATTCATATTCCATTTATTTTAATGGTCCTTAAGTTACTTGGAAAAGTAAAATGTCATGCACAACAAATAATAGTAGTTTTGGAAAAGCAAAACTATGCTCTCTAAAAACCCATATTCGGCACCCATCCTAGAAGGTAACTTTCCAAACACATGTCATGCACATTCAATTATCAAGCATACATGGTTTTAATGCAACAATCTCACAGATTTACATCCTAAATAACTTTATGTTCTTTTCAAATTAAATAAAAGAAGGTGTATCTCACATATGTAACTAAGTACATATAAAACAAGAATAAATGAGCACACATTCTTTCGATTCATTTACTCATAAAATTTAATAACACTTCAATATAGTTTTTTTCTAATTCGTTTAATTTCGAAGTAATTATATGTTTTATTTTACTTTCTTTCTTTTTTGTTTTTCATATTTCCCTAAAATATTATCTTTTTAAAAACATAAAAGCTCACATTTACTTTTGTTTTGTAGAAATTTAATATCAATCCAAGATAATTATCATATTTCACTTAACTTTTTAAGAAAATTTAAATACACAAAATTATTTTTAACTTATCATCTTAAATTTTATTTAAACCAGAAACATTCAGCTATAAAATTTTGTAAAAGTTTCTCTATCTTTCCATTTCTATTATTTTGAAAATGTTATCTCTTTGACATTTTTGATTTTTCTGAAGCATTTCTAAATCTAAATAAAATATAAGTTTTTATGTAAGAATCATATATTTTATTTGAAATAGATCTAAAATCTACAATTTACTCTGCAGATCTTCTCAATATATATCAAATCATAGTTTTCTACGCAATGAAGTCTACTGTCTTTAATTCTGGAATAAGTGTTCAATGATTTTTTCTTCAAGTTTGTTCTTTATCACCATAAAAATTATAGTCTGGTATATGAACTTTCAAAAGTGTATACTTTTAGTAACTATATTTTTAATTGCTAAGTATACTAATAGAAAATAAATATTTAAACTTAAATATTAAATTTACTATCAATTTGAGAGAATAATAAGTTTTCATGGAATCTACTTGTCAACCTCTGTAGCTGTGTGTTTCCTAAATTTGGCAATGAGTTTTTTTTTTCTATTTTTCTGTCAATTTCCTTTTGTTCCTCCTTTCTCTCTTCCTATTGTTCTTTCCTATCTCCACACCCTGTTGGCCGCACCCTATCCTCTATCTTCTCTTCTTCCTGTCTGTACCTTCTTTCTTCCTCTAGCCGCACCCTGTCCACTCTTCACATGCATATGTGGAGAGAGATATATTTTGTCTCCCCTCTGGCTACACCTTCCATCTATCTTCACACCTCTAGCTATGCCTTCTACTTCTCCCTTACTTGTGTATGATGGAGAAATGTTTATGTATTACCTCCTCCTTGCTAGCCGCACCTTGCCTCCTCTCTTCCTCTTTTCACTTGCCACGCACCTCCTTAATTTTACTCCATACGCGCCTGGGAGTAAGCAGATTTTTTTCCTTCCTACAATGGCCTTCTCTTCTCTTCACACTCCTTCCACATGCGCATCAGTTAAACAACATCCAAAAACAACTTTATTTTTGCTATCCTTAACTCTTCCTTGTTTTCAAAACGAAATTTTCTTTCTCGTATGTGCATGATGAAGAGAGATTTCTTCTTCCTGATTTTTCTTTTATCATGCAAAAATGGTGAAGTCTTCAAGAAAATTCGGACCACAATTTATGCCAAATTTTCAATAGTGATGGCCATAACTCAGAGTTCTATCTCTTCATTTGCATGCCAAATTTATTGAAAGGTAATTGTTTTCCATTTGTTTACTACTGTTCTCAATTCATTTTAAATTTAAAATGAATTACATTTATTTATAATTTCCATTTAAATAACCAAATTTAATATATATTTTTATTTATTTAAACATTTATTTCTACCTTCATTTTAAATCTATTTTCCACATATTAACATAATTTACTCAAATTGACTAACTTTTTCACAAATAATCAATCTTTCCATTTCAAAACAAACATATTCATTTTCACATATATTTGAACAATTGGATAAACTTATTAAAATTTTCCAAATAATAATCATCATGAAAACACATTATAATAACTAAGTGGTGTGTGAGATTCCATCATCCTTATTAACATCTAATGGCTAAAATGACTCTACTTGATCAATGTTCTCGCCTTCATTCTCGTTCACCTGTTCCTGCATTCACTTGCACTCAATTTCTCATTAGCAATGACAAACCCTGAATTTCATAATAATGAATTTCAAATCATTTCATTTGCATTTAAATTTCAATTTCAATTTCAATTTAAATAATCATCAATTTCAATAATCATCTAACATAAACATGCAAATCTCATGATTAATAATTATAATTAAATAATTGATAAAATCAGTACCTGACATCTTCAGCCATCTCCTTTCTCTTCTTTGATCTTGTGATCGGGGGAGATGTTGAGGTTTCTCCCATTGAGGTGTCATTAGCAATGGTACTATCAGCTTCACCCTTGTTTGGATGCTCGGGCTCTACAAACATAAGCTCTTTTCACTACTACTTCAATTGGGAAACATGCCCATCAATCCATTGCTTGGTCCTCACCTCAAAAGGCTTGGTGATAATATTGAGGTCATTGACCTTTTCTTCATTCCAATCTATTGTTGGTAATGGCAAGTTGGCAATGACATTATAACTTGGATCTATCATTGTGCTTTCCTCTTCCACCACTTGCTCTAGCAACAACTTAACCATTTTGACGAAGTAGGTTGTCATGTGCATGTATTTCCGCATACGCACCTCCTTGTCATCCTTGTAATTTTCCCATAAGTCTTCGAAATTATGTAGGTGGGCATACTCTACCCCCACCATCTTCCTTAACTTTCCATACAGGTCCATCTGTGGCTGAGCAGTATAAAATTTTAGATTATACTCATTTAGCTCCTTGTCATAGTTTTCTGCATATTGGGAAGTATGGAGCTCATACTATCCTTGCCCGAAGATAAGAGATAGGGAAATCCTACCCAATGCTTGTCGCTCAGAAGGGCATGTGACCGTTGCAGCTATCAGGAAACCTTGAGTAGTACTATTTGGTCATTGGGATACTGGGGTAGCTTATATGGTTTGTTTGAGAATCCCTCGATTCAAATGTAAGTGAATTTAGGAAACTATATAAACAGGAATCCGAACCGATGGATGAAGGCACTTGCACTATTTGAAATCTTCCTTTTAGGATCACCCCCAAGAAATCTGATGGCATGGCCTATGAAGACGTGATTGACCTTACAGTACTCCCTCTTGAAATTTCTATATTGAAGTTGGGCGTACTTGTCATATACTTTCAGCTCTATTTGTGGATCTGGGTTTGGTGCTACAAATAGACCCCTATACTGGGCATGGTCGGAAAGTAGGTACAACATATATGATGTCATATAAAACTTTGATTTCTTCTTCACTACCATAAACTGCTCATGCAGGTAGTCCTTGATCATTCCTTCCCAATAAAAGTACGTATCCCCCTGGATTTTTTCCTCAATGAAGTAAAACATCCATCCCGGAAAGAAAGTAGAGGTTGGGAGGCCCATGACCTTGCTTAGAAGAGTTACCAAGTCATGGTAATCTTCAAAGAAGTCACTTTGGTATAATTCCTAGGGGACCTTATTAGCATTGCCCCTCTTGTCCTTCAACCAATGTTGGTTAATCAATTTTCTGCACCTGAGGGGATCTTCATCCCACATTTGCTTGTCATACTCCATGGAGGTTTGGTCCATTTTGTTGAAGGTAGGGATGTGGAAGGTATGTCCAGTGGATTTGGCAGACAAGTCAGCCAATATGTTTTCATCCCTGTCTATGATGGTTCTAGTCTCTTCCTAGTAGGCCTCTCTATAGGCCATTACAAGTTCGGGAGAAATAAGGGCTGGTGGGAATCCTACGGCCTTGACCAATCCACTACCTCTAATTTTTCAGGTGTTTTCTATCTTGGGATTGATCCTAACCCTTTGTTTGAATTCATCGATGTCTATGTGCCCCAAGTTAGTGTCTGAAATGTCTTTCCATTCTATGAGGACCTTGGAGTTAAGGGGCTTCCCCTGGAACTTATACTTCATTTGGTCCTTGTCTTCTTTGCCTCAAGGATCCTTTGTGACCTTCTTCCCTTTTTCTTTCTCTATGCCTGCCCCCGAGGATCCAATAGCTAGTTCCATATATCTTGCAACCAAGGGAGTAGTAAATGATACAATCATAAGGTACAAGGAATGCTAGCTAAAATCTTGCAAAATAGCGTTAGATTAGATAATTCATGCATAAAAATCCTTTAGATATTACCCTTGCCTTTCATTTTGGGGAAATTGGGTAATGTGGGCCCAGGGGTGTGGACTTCCCTAGGCTGGCAATTGTTTTAGTGTATGTCATTAAAATGACACTAGCGGAACGACATCCCGCGGATAGAGTTCCGCATTGCAGGATCCATAGGGGCGATGGATGGTGGAGCACATGGGTCAGAGGACGTGAAAGGATGCAAATTATTGGCCATTTGAAATGGAAAGGAGGGCATGATGGTCTACAGACAAAATCCCGCAACGTCGGGCCCACGGAGGACCTTGGAAAATTATCCTTCATTCTCATTTGATTTTGCAATGTTTGGCAGCGAGCGGAAGGTCGGGTTCTGTAGCACAGGGAGATGAGGGTTGAAGGCCATTTGGAATGGTGAAAGAAAGATAGCATTCCATGGATGGAAGTCCGCAAGACCTCACCCGCAAAACTTAGACTTAGTCATTTTTAACCTTCAATGGCATTTTCGGTAGTGAGGTTTGATAGTTAGGAAGATGATACTAGACAACCATTTGGAATGGCAAGGGGAAACTGGCGAGGACAGATGAAGGTCCGTGTTGGCGGGCCTGAGAGAGGGTGCAGACGATTCTTCACTAGTGGATTTTCCAATGCCCTATGGATGGTGAAGAGAGGCACGAGATCTGACCAATGGAATGGTGGTTTTGAAAGGGAAATGAGTGGACGGACACCCACATAGTTGGGCTCGACAGAGCTGATAGACGGATGGTTTTAGCTGATGAGAAATTAAGGTTTTCCTTTTTTTAACCATTTGCTCAGGATTCGACAAGCGGAATGGCGTGAGGAGATGGCCATTTGAAATGATGGCCCCAAAAAGTGAAATGCCTATAGAGACCTACGCGGGCAGGTCCGCGAGGATCGATGGATGCACCCTCTAATTTATGGAAGTGCAAAAACTTCGACGGCTGGAAAGGGAGGTTGCCCCATGAAGGTGGACCTGATAGGGTCGATGGTCAATTCAAAAAGTGTAATTTTGTAAACAAGGAACAACTGAGGGGACAGAGTGAGCTTGACAATTGCAGATGACACGCACAAGAATGGTGGAAGAACTGCCAAGTTCTAAAGGGTATCAGGTCTGATTTCAAGGTTTTCATGGTGTTTTAAATTGGTGGGTTTTACTGAGGGGCCACCTTTCCACTTAATTCAATCATTTTTACTAAAAAACACCTAGTTTTTTAGCCATTTTAAAAGAAGAAAGGACGACACAAAAAATAGTAGATATACTTGATTCTCCCATGTGAAATACTAATGAATTACTATCGGAAGATGCACTATTTAGCGGATGCAAGCTACGAGCCCAACAATGGTGATGGCTATGGCCTGACTCATCTTTGTAAAATAATTTTGATGAAAATGATAGGTCAAGCTAGGTATATATAGGGAAATTCAACATTTAATGCCTATAGTAAATGCTCATACGATAGTCGATGAGTGGTTGAATAGTCACTTTAGGTGGTGTCAGGGATGGTGAAGTCCAGTAGGTGCGTAGCCATCAAGTGATTTATGTTCAAGATTTTCATTGATCAAAAGGAACCAATAGGGGTGTGCATCCCATGGGGTGGGAGGATGCTAGGAGTCCACCATTCGGGATGACAAAGACACTAGGGAACCCTGAACATGGCGGCCCATAGGGGAGGACCCACATCAACCCAAGGATGTCAATTTAAACTTTAGGACTTAGAAAATTTGGGGAAGGGGCCACATGTGATTGACTTGGGGTGAATCTTCAAGGGCTCCTCAATCACTTATAAATCAAAAATAGGGGCACACAAAATGAGGCGAATCAAAAACCACTCGACACAGGCTTAAAAGAGAGGGCCCCCATTCCAAATGAGGTGTGTGTGCTAGAGGCACATTGGATGCCAAAACTATTTAATGGGGTTCATGACATCACTGGTTCTATTCTTTGCATTCTTAGAATGGCTGATGTGCAGTTCCATTGGTTCGTGTTATTATATGCAATGTGATTTGAATGTGATGATATGCTTGGTAGATGTTGACAGGATGCATTCTTAGCTGATGCATTCTCAGCTTATTTTGATACATGATGATTACAGTTGGTTCATATGGTGATTCACATGGTTCATGGCATGTACTTTCAAGTTTTAATTTTTACATGTTGGTACTAATGTTTTGACATATGTTCATTATTTCAGAGCATGCATTTGCTTCAGGGTTATAAGTCATAATGACATACATATACTAGTATATTCTTTTTGAGGTATACATTTGTTTCTACATTTGTGCATTTTTTACTTGGGCTGAAAGATCAAATGATATATGAGTGAAACATACCCATTTACAGGCAGTTTGCATAGAAGCATGGATTACAAGTATTAACTCACTTATATGTTTTCTCTTCATTGACTATTTGTTAAGAGGGTATGTGTTATCTTCAAGACACATATGATTCATAAGTGTGCTAAAATCTGATACATGGTGTCATAAAGAATACAATTGTTACAAGGTTTTGGACAACTTGTTTTTGAAAGGTCTACAACCACATTGTGATCATGTGATATTGGCATTATTATTTTCTATGGCTTCATATCTTTTGGATCAATATTTTAGGTTGATCAGTTAGGGTAGTTTTCTATGCTCTCTTTGTGATAAAAATTCAAAAGGTCTATAGACCTTATCATCTCCATCACATATGATATTTAGTCTTTGAATTTTTTATTACTTGGTCACATTTAATTTTAAATTTTATTAAAGCCATTATAATAAAAGGCTCGGGCTCTTAATGGATATGAGATCATTATTAATCAAAGCATTCAGGCTCTAAAGTTTAAATTTTTTTTGAAAAAAAAACTTGGGGAAAGGTATTATTTCAGAGCTTATGTTTTTTATCACATTAAAAATGTGATATTGGTATTTTATCATTGGTGATATTATGATGTCGACACTTTCACCAAGACTATTATTTGTCAACAATTTTGATTGTCATGTCGCAAATTTCAAATGATTATTACATTTGACAAAGTAATCAAATGACTTGAACGAAAGGATGTTAGGGAAAAATCGTTTGTTTTCCACTTTCCTTAGGGTTTGGAACCCTAGCCACTGCCATGGAGAATTTGTGAATGAAAATTTCTGGTTCATCTTACCTGTTGAATGTTGTAGATTGTGAAGTTGGCTCACTATTTGAGTCTGAATGGAAATGGCTTTTTGGTTTGGTGACTTTCATTGGTTGAGAGATCGAATATGGAAGGAGATTCGATGGAATTTCTCCTACCCAGTTGGTAGAATCTTCATGATAGGTTCTCATGTTCTTTATTCAGTTTCTTTCTCCATTTTTTAGGTATTTGCTAGAGTTGTTTGATTTATTTAAAGCTTGTGATCATAATGTTATGAAAATGGTTATCATTCTTGGTAGATTTTAGCTGTGATTTTTTTCATTTAGATCTTTGTGGGTGAAGACTTTTTTGTGACAGTAAAGATGCATTATATAGTAAACCACCTATCACTACATTCAGATTCTTGAAACAAAACCATTTTGTAATCAGGTTTTTTGAAATGTTCATATTGAAGATGCATGACAGCAGAGATGCATATTTTTGTATACATATAAATACAGTGATTAATCACTGTGTTGTGGTGGAGTTGGGTTGGTTATCTTTTGAAGTGTTAGCGCACAAACTTTTGTAATTGAAAATATTGTAAATATGGTGCAGAGTGTCTAACTGGTATATCTTATATTTTAGAGATTCAAAAATGAATCTTTAGGATATTTGATGTATTAGTATGGAAGAGGTTTATGAGAGTTGTATTTGAAACAGAGAAATCCTCTGATACATTTTATTGTTTTGAGATTTAATAAGGGGTTGGTGCTCCTTGGAATGGATGTTCCTAAATTTGTAAGGGGTTGGTGCTCCAAAATTTTCTAGTAAGGCATTGTAAATAGTGTTTTTTGAAGTTAAGCCAGTGAGGCATCATTTTTTGGAGTGGTTTTTCTACCCCAAGAGGGGTTTCCACTCAGAAAATTATTTGTCTTATGGTTTCATTTCTTTGATGTCATAATGCTTCAAGACTATGATGATTTTGTGAGTGATTGTTCTTATCAATCTGAACATTGTTGAATGTTAGTTCCTTCATCTCTACAAATGTTTATATTAAAATTTCTTGAATAGGTGTTCTACCATTGTTGAAAATTTTGATTCAAAAGAAAGCTTAAAATTATTCATTTGTTTCATAGTTCAAGAATTGTTATGATGTACTAAAGCTTCTAGTTGTTTCATGCTTAGCATATGTCAATCCATTGCACAATTGTTTTAGTATCTCATAAGTCTACATTGAAATTTGGTGGTCTTAAAGTGATTAAACAATGTTGGTCTTCATGTACAATATTATGTGTTGCACCTTTTTTTCATCATGCACTAATTTTTAAACAATGTTAGTCATCTCTTTTGTAAATGCAATATATCTCACACAAGTTTTATTGGGAAAAATTGTCAAAAAGGAACTAATTTAATGTTTTCATAAATGCTCTCAAAGAAATTACTCTCCCTTGTTATCAAAAGAAAGGGAATCTGAACCAAAAGCCTTTGTCAAAGTGTAAAAATGTTTTAATTTTAGGTATGTCTATCAGAAATTGTTTCACCCCCCCTCTCAGTGTCTATACATACTTCAAAAAGTGGTATTGGAGAATAGGGTCCTCATATAGGTCTAAACCACCTAGGATTGATTCTGGTTTTGGATTTTATCAAACATGTCACAAGTTCAAGAAAGTACTTGATGCAGGAGCATCCTTGGTTCTTGGAAATCTTGCATCAATCAAAAATATTTTTATTTAGTTTTGTTCTTGTTTTTTTATTATTTTGGTTCGAGTTAGTAGATTTGGTGTTTCTTCATGTTTTCTCACCATATCTTGTGTACCTATGATTTCATTGTCGAAATTTTCAATTGTCGTATTCCAAGTTTTTAGCTCATTTGGATATTTTTCGGCAAGTTATCACTTCCAAAGTATGTGATAGTTTTTGGGACTAGCCCCAGAATAACTTCAAAACCTAACAACTAGTTGGATTGATCACGGATCTTTCCTGTGACTTGTGGATCCTCACGGTGTGTTTTGATTTGTTCTATGGAGTGTCACCAACCTTACACTTAGGTCCACACTTCACCATGCACATCTATCATGGATGAATTTCAGATTTGAGGCTGACCTATTCTTACACATGTTACACTTTTCTTCTTGCAGATTGTAGCAATCTTTGGTCGACGCAAATTTTTCTCAACCCACGGATGTGATATAAAGCTAGTATTGAACCATTAGATTGAAAAATAGAATTAAGAAGATAGAATATGATTTATATAGATTTTGATCTGTAATATTTTCACTCACATGTATGAGAACTATATTTTGAGCATGTTGTAATCAGACCTATGCACTGAATCTGTAAGCTCAGATGTGGCCGACTATTTGTAATAAAGATTTTTGATAATACGAATGTTTGCATCTGCATTTTCCTTCATATTTTGTGTTACTTCTATTGTGTGATTTTTGCTGCATGGTTTGGACTATTCTCTTTGAGGACTCTCCTATCATGACTGCACCAAACTAGTATCAAAGCGAGATTCATTCCTTGTGAGATTGTCAGAAGTTGTGCATTCCTATTAAAGATTTATTATAGGGTGGCAGATTGAGGATCTAACCTGTAATTATAGAGGACTTGTGCAGAGATGGTGGGAAGAAGAAATGATAGAGGAAATGGAGTGCATGGAAATGTAGACCCAACTATAATGGCGATGTTGAGAGGAATTGATGCAAGATTGGAAGCAGTTGAAATGACCTAGAGAAGTGGTCAACTAGTTGATGATGTAAGTGATGAAGAATTAGAAAAATAGGAAGAAGTTGCAAGAGAAGAGCAACCTGGCCTTGATCAGGGAGAAGAGAGGTCCATAAGATCCCTAACCAGAGTGAACAATAAGCCATATTTCAACCCACCAAATTATAATGGTAAGTTAGATTCAAATGAATTACTGGATTGGATAACAAAAATGGAAAAATACTTTTATTTTGAAGGTACCCCAGATGATAAGAAGGTGAAATTCACTTGTACAAATTTGAGAGGACATGCATCCCTTTGGTGGGAACATTTGTAGACAAATAGACAAAGAAAAGGAAAGGAGAAGATAAGATCATGGATCAAATGGTGAATAAATTGAAGACAAATTTTATGCCTACAAACTATCAGATTAGTTTGTTCAAGAAATTGTAGAACCTGAAGCAGAAAGAATCAAATGTGATAGAGTATACTGAGGAATTCTATAAGTTGAATATCAGATCTGGACATTCAAAAGATGAGATTGAACAAGTAGCCAGATATGTGAATGGTTTGAGGTCATATATTCAAGATGAGATCAGTTTGATTAAGTTTTTGAGTGTGGAAGAAGCATATCAATGTGCCCTAAAAGTAGAAGAGAATTTGAATAAAAGACATGAAAAAAGACAAAGAAGAAGAATATTTATTGGAGGAGGAAGAGGAACTTTTTTAGACCATAATAAAGATAAGGAGGTCAATAAGAATGAAAACTCATACCGAAGAGATGATGGAAACTCTTAGATAAGAGGTGGATATGGTGGTTATAGAAATGAAGGGTATAGAAAAGATGACATAGGACCAGAGAAAATAGTATTTGGGGGAACTTTCTTTAAATATGATGGAGAGGGACATAGAGCCTTTAAATGAAAACAAGGAGAGACAAGTAGAAAGAATGAGAACAATACGAGAACAACCTTTGTGGATGAGTATCATGCTAGATCATCTAATCAACTGGAAGGAGAGGTATTGGTGAATAGGAGAGTGTTGTGTCAAAATGAATTGGAGAAAGAACCATTGCAGAGAAAGAATATGTTCAAGACCAGATGCAAGGTAGTTGGTAAATGTTGCAAAGTGATCATTGATAGTGGAAGTTTAGAGAACCTGGCTTCTGAAGAAATGGTGACCAAATTGAAGTTGGAAAGGTTGAAACACCCTAAATCCTATTAGATAGCATGGATTCAAGATGAGCATAAAATACTAGTAAGTGAACAATGTCTGGTAAAATTGAAGATAGGAAACTACCATGATGAAGTTTTGTGTGATATTATGCCTATAGATATATGCCATATCTTGTTGGGAAGGCCTTGGCAGTATGATCGATAAGCTATTCATGATGGAAAGAAGAACATATACACCATTGTTTCTAATGGGATGAAGCAGACTTTGTTACCCTTGGAAGATGTTCCTAAGGCTGAGATTTGCATGACTGCTAGAATTTGTTTGGTTGATGGAAGAAGATTTCTAGATGGACTGAGACATGAGAACATCTATTATGCATTGGTGCCTAAGAAAGTTGAAGACTTGAAGCATGTAGAAGGACAATATGAGGATATAAGAGAATTGTTGACATAATATGAAGCCATCATTTCAGATAATGTACCTAATGGATTACCACCTATAAGGAGTATTAGTCATTGCATAGATTTGATTCCTAGAGCTAGTTTTCCTATTAAAGTAGCACACCAGATGACACTGGCAGAAAATGAAGAATTGAATAGACAAGTGCAAGAGTTGTTGAGGAAAGGTTTGATCAGAGAAATCTTAAGTCCTTGTGCAGTACCTATTGTGCTTTCACTTAAGAAAGGTGGAGAATGGAGAATGTGTACAGAATCTAGAGCCATAAATAAGATCACGGTGAATTATAGATTTCCTTTTCCCCGAATGGATGACATTATGGATTGTTTGAGTGGAGCTAAGTACTTTAAAAAGATAGACTTGAAGAGTGGATATCATAAAATCAGAATCAGAGAAGGAGATGAGTGGAAAACATCATTCAAGACAAATGAAGGATTGTATGAATGGTTGGTGATGACTTTTGGACTGATAAATGCACCTAGTACTTTCACGATGTTGATGAATGAGGTATTGAAGAAATTCTTGGGTAAGTTTGTGATTGTATATTTGGACCAAATTTTGATTTTAGGTAAGACAAGGGAAGAAAATTTGTTGCACATAAGATAAGTTTTGCAGAGGTTGAAAGAAGAGAAGTTGTTGATAAACATAAAGAAGTGTAGTTTCATGAAGGAAGAATTGGTATATTTGGGATATGTGATATCGGTAGATGGATTGAAGATGGATCCTGAGAAAGTGAGAGCTATTGTTGAATGACCTACACCTAGAAGCATTGGGGAGGTAAGATCATTTCATGGATTGGCTAGTTTCTATAGAAATTTCATTAGGATTTCAGTTCTATTTAACCCTATGATAGAAAAAATGAGGGGAGATAAGAAGGATTTTAGATGAACATCTAGAGAAAACAAAAATTTTGAGTTGTTGAAATGGAACTTGATAGAGCAGCCTTTGTTGGATTTACCATATTTTGATAAGGTATTTCAAGTAGACTATGATGCAAGTGGAAATGAAATTGAAGCAGTGTTAAGTCAAGAAGGAAGACTAGTAGCCTATTTTAGTGAGAAGTTGAATGATGCAAGGAGAAGATATTCAGTATATGATCAGGAGTTATGTGCCATAGTTCAAGCTTTGAAAAAGTGGAGAAATTACCTGTTATCTAAGGATTTTATGTTGTATACATATCATCAAGCTTTATAGTATTTGAATAGTCAAGGTAAGTTGAATCAAAAACACATGAGATGGGTAGAGTTCTTACAAATTTACACTTTTGTCTTGAAACATAGGAGTGGAAAGTCAAATTGAGTTGTTGATTCTTTGAGTAGAAGAAGGAATTTACTGGCACAGATGAGAGTGGAGGTATTAGGCTTTGATGAATTAAGGAACTTGTATAAGGAAGACATAGACTTTGCAGAGCCTTGGAGAGCATGTAAAGAACCGGTTTTGGAGGATAGAAGTCAATGGTTGGATTATCTCATTCAAGAGGACCTATTGTTTAAAGGAAACTAGTTGTGTGTACCCCAAAGTTCAATGAGGGATAACTTGGTGAAAGAGAAACATAGTGGGGGTTTGGCAGGACATTTTGGAATTGACAAGATAGTAGCCTTGGTGAGTGAGAATTACTTTTGGCCACAGATTCATAAGGATGTCAAGAAATTTGTGTAGAGTTGCAGAGTTTGTCAAGTTGCAAAAGGGAGTAGTCAGAATGTTGGATTGTATAAACCTTTGATAGTACTAGAAAAAAAATGGGAGGATAATAGCATGGATTTCATACTTGGTTTTCCTAAGACACGGAGAGGTAATGATTTAGTATTTGTGGTGGTTGAAATATTTTCTAAGATGACACATTTCATACCGTGTAAGAAGACAACAGATGCAATACATGTAGTAGATTTTTTTTCAGAGAAGTGGTTAGATTGCATGGATTACCCAGGAGTATTGTTTTAGATTGAGATACAAAGTTTGTTGGCTATTTTTGAAGGACACTTTGGAAGAAGTTGAAGAAAAATTTGAAGTTCTGTTCTACTTTTCACCCATAGACAGATGTACAGATAGAGGTAGTGAACAAAATCTTGGGAATTTTTTTGAGATGTTTGGTTGGAGAGAAGATTGGAAGTTGGGATCTAGTCCTAGCACAAGAAGAATTTTCCTACAATAATTCAGTGAACAGGAGTTTTGGAAAGAAACCTTTTGAGATTGCTACAAGAGTTCATCCTAGAGGTATATCAGAGTTGAGAGACATTGGTAAGGAAGATAAAAGGAGTGCAGAAGTAGAAGAATTTGCAGAACATATGAAGACAGTGCATACTCAAGTAAAACAACATTTGGAAAATATGAGCCAAAAATATAAGGAGAAAGTAGATGAAAAGAGGAGACATAAGGAGTTACAAGTTGGTGATGAATTGATGGTGTATTTAAGGAAGGAAAGGTTTTTAGTTGGAACATACAATAAATTGAATATGAGGAAGTTTGGACCTTGTAGGATTTTGAAGAAGTTTGATTTAGGGAATGCTTATGAAGTGGAGTTACTAGATGACATGGGTATATCATCGATAGACAACATTGCAGATTTACATTAGTACCATGAAGTAGAATTCAATGAAGATGGCAAGGTGAAGTTGGAAGAACAACTTCCTAAATATTAATCAGATGAGATAGAAGAGATTTTGGATGTCAAAAATGGGAGGAGGACTCGCAGAAGACAATACAAAGAATATTTGGTGAAATGGAAGGGTAGACCAGTGGAGGACTCTTCCTGAATTTATAGGGATGAGGTAGACCATATTGGTTTTCCTTTGGTCCTTGAAAAGTGAGAGGCTCACTTTTAATTAACCTCAGACGTCTAATGCAAGAGCATCATTGGTTCTTGGCAATCTTGCATCAATCGAAAATATTTTTATTCTGTTTTGTTCTTGTTTTGTTCTTATTCTGGTTTGAGTTGGTAGATCCGATGTTTCTTCATGTTTGCTCACCATATATGGTGTACCTAGGATTTCATTTTGGACATGTTCAATTGTTGTATTCCAAGTTTTTCAGCTCATTTGGATCTTTTTCTGGCAAGTTATCACTTCCAAAGTATGTGACAGTTTTTGGGACTAGCCCCGGAATAACTTCAAAAGCTAACAGCTAGTTGGATCGATCGTGGATCTTTCCTGTGACTTGAGAATCCTCACTGTGTGTTTAGATTTGATCTATGGAGTTTCCCTAACCTTACACTTAGGTCCACACTTCACCATGCGCATCTACCATGGATGAATTTCATATTTGAGGCTGACTTGTTCTTACAAACGCTACACTTTTCTTCTTGGAGATTGTAGCAATCTTTGGCCGACATGTATGTTTCTCGACTCACGGATGTGATATAAATCTAGTATTGAACCATTAGATTGAAAAAAATAATTAAGAAGATAGAATATGATGTATATAGATTTTGATCAATAATATTTCTGCTTGCATGTATGAGCATTGTATCTTGAGCATGTTGTAATCAGGCATGTGCGCCGAATCTGTAAGCCCGGATGTGGCTAAATGTTTGTAATCAAGATTTTTGATAATGGTGAAGTGTGGAGCTAAGTGTAAGGTTGGTGAAACTCCATAGAACAAATCTAAACACATCATGAGGATCCATAAGTCAGGGGAAATATCCATGATTGATCCAACTAGCCATTAGGTATTGAAGTTATTTCAGGGCCAGTCCCAAAAACTGTCACATACTCTAGAAGTGATAACTTGCCAGAAAAAGAGCCAAATGAGCTGAAAATTTGGAATACAATAATTGAACATGTCCATAATGAAATCCTAGGTAAGTGAGATATGGCAAGAAAACATGAAGAAACACCAAATCTACCAACTCGAACCAAAATAAGAACAAAACAAGAAGAAAACTGAATAAAAATATTTTTGATTGATGAAAGATTGCCAAGAACCAAGGATGCTCCTACATCAGTACTTATTTTTGAATGATACAAACTATGTGTTTTATGGAGACATATCTGGTTTCAATTGATGTTTGTGTATAGATCCATACCCGTGCATAAGTCTAACCAACTTAGGGTTTATTTATCGTGGAGTATTCATTATGGCTAAGTGCAAAAGAAAAAAAGGTCAAAATAAAACCATGAGTGTCAAGAAAAAAGTTGATCAATCAATCCCTATCAAGTCTAGTGAATTTTCATCTCAAGAAATTCCCCTCATTTGATACTAAAAGTGATTTTGTAGTTGGAGAAGAAGGAGATCACTTAGTAAGTTACTTTGAACAAAAAATTGGTGAAAAGGAATGTGAAGGTGATGAGTTTGAAGTTGATTTGGAAGAACTGTTTGATGCCTTAGATGGAATTAAAAGGCTTAAAAAAGAAAATTAGGAAATTAAGGTACAACTTCAAAAGACTATTGATACTAATAAGGTATTAAACCAAAACTATGATAAATCTGAAAAGATTATTGAATTTCTGAAAGCTCAAATGGTTGATAGAAAAAGGACTGGAGAGGGGTTGGAAATCAAGTTAAAAGACAAGAATTAAATGTGTAATAAACTATAAAATGAGGTTGCTTTATTGAATAAAAGTTTAGATAATGATTCCTTGTTAAAAGAACCAACTCTTAAAGATGACATGATTATAAGTCAGAAAATTGAAATTGAAGAATGTAAGAGGATAGCAGATGTTGTAAAGTTCGATTTGGAGGTTAAAATATTGAATTTCAAAAACTTGAAAGATAAATAGTTGCATTAAGGAAAGAGCTTGAAACTGTCAAGGGGTTCAATCAGGTATAAACCAAAAATTTAATCGTATTACTAATCTATTGAATGAGATGTTGGACAGGAAAAAGAATTCTAAGGACCCTACAGGATTGGGATATGAGGTTGGACAAAACTCTACCAAAGAATCTAAAAGAGTGTTTTCTACTACAAATGGAAAGAGGCTTACACCAAGAATGAAGGTTGATCTTGGTCACCATGCTGCTGCACCAAAGAGTGAAGAGAAAACAAAATCAAAGGATAAAACTGCTACTAGAAGACAATTTAAAGGTATGCACAAAGAAAGGAGAAATGTTTTTAGATCTTCACATCCTTAGCACAATCAGTCATTTAGGTACAATCATTCTTTTCAAGGATATTGTTATGTTTGTAATGACTTTGGTCATAAGGCAATTGATTGCATGAGATGGTCAAATAAGAATAATTCTAATGTCTCTAGAAATGAGAATGTGGTGTGTTACAATTGCAACAATTTTGGTCACTTAAGAAGAGATTGTAGAATGAATACAAGTGATAATTATGTAGGTAACAAAGTTGTAAATTTCTATAGGAAGTCTTTTGTTCCTCAGAACAATCATAAGATCATTTTTTTCAGATGTAATAATGTTGGGCATAAAGTACAACAATGCAGATTTAACACTTTAAACAAGCAAGTGAAAAAATTTACATTGGTGTGGAGATGAAAGAGCAATCAAGATGACACGAAGAGAAATAAAGATGAATTTGTGAAAAATACTTGTGCACTTCTTGCATAGGTGTTGCCATCCAAGTCAATAATGAGGTATGACAACATGCATTTTCTATTGGTGGTATAAGAAGTAAAGAAAAGTTTTGTAAATGTCAATCTTTCATTCTCTTTTATTTTGGTTGAATTAATTATGAAGTTATGCATATGATATTAGAGGTTTATGTTAAATAATAGTTCTCAAATATTGAAAGCCTTGGATATAATAGAGATCATCATGATTATTGTATTGTGTATAAAAAAATGGCTATTACAGGTTGTTAAGGAATTCAAGTTTGAAGTACAATGACTATTCTTTGGTGGGTTTGATGCTTTGATGGCTCAATTCATAAGATGCAGCTCTACAAAGTTAGAAGGAACTCTTAGCTTAGTGAATGGTGTATTTGCATGTGATGAATGTTGTTGATGATAATAGTATATGCATTTTCCTTCTCAACAAATGTGATCATTCATATTATCAAGATTCATGGGATTCGTGAATATTGTTTGTTCTGTGGACCTTGTAAGAGTGATAGTGATGGTAGTGCCTCTTTGTTGATGTAGTTTTGAGCATGTAGGAGTCCTCTTTTTTGGATCATTGGAAGGAGAAAAGATGAACGACATTCATTTTTTGAAAGCTTCAATATATTGGAGTCGATTGCTTTTTTACCTGGTGTTAGCTCCATTTTGAATTCAACATGATCGGATATATGGGAGGCATGGATATATTTCCTTGGTGAAGAATGTTGTGTTAATATAGTAATGCTTGGAATTCATGGTTAGAAAAATCATGTGCATTAAATCTGCTATTGCTTATAGTGAGATACATTTTTCTTGTGTTGAATGGCTTATGGTTTTACTTGAATTTTCAATAATCAAGAATGGAGACTATGTGAATCTTGTGTGATGTAAAGTATGTGTACTTATTGGGAGCTAAATGAGTCTCGTTCGAGCCTCTGCGTTTTCAGGATGAAGTATATTGTGTGTGTGTGGTGCAGAAATAATGAAGTGGTATTCTTGATAGTAATTCTGATGAAGTGAATTTGAGTTCTTTGTATGAACAGGGGTATTACATATGAAAGTTTTTGCTGTGTTAAAATTGATGAATATACTCTATTACCTTATTTGAATACATCTTGGAGTGGCAGTTTCATCTATATCTTTCAGCTGGATCATATTGAGTTGGAGTTGCACCTGTGATAGCATGTGAAGTATGCTGGTTTTTGTATGAAGATTGCAATTGGTTTCTTATGGATAATCATTCTTGGGAGAATGTAGAGTATAGGTTTGGTCACAGAAGGAATGGTTGCAGTTGATTCTTTGTCTCAGGACAATGCTCATGTTGTGCTTATGTATTCTACTATTTGTGTAGTTGTTAGTGTCCTAGTAAATATATGAAGAAGAAGGTGAAAGGGTATTTTTTACAAGGTATAGTTGCATGGAGGAGTTTGAATTTGGTATGGCCATGATAGTCATGTATGAGTAGTAGTTTGTGTGAGACTATAATTATGATTTCTCTGTGATAGTGTTATAATATCCTTGGTTCACATACTTATATCATGCTTGATATATGTTGGATTTTCTGGTATCTTCCCTAAAGCATGGTAAACAGATTAGAACAATAATATTCCTATAAAATTTATTGGTGTTTCTTTCCTTGGTCATGACATGAAAAAGAGAGGACCCCCGTTCTAAATGGGGTGTGTGTGTTAGAGGCACAAGAGATGCCAAAACTGTTTAATGGGGTTCATGACATCACTGGTTCTATTCTTTGCATTCTTAGATTGGATGATATGCAGTTGCATTGGTTGGTGTTATGATATGTAGTGTGATTTGAATGTGATGATATGCTTGGTAGATGTTGACAGGATGCATTCTCATCTAATGCATTCTCAACTTGTTTTGATACATGATGATTATAGTTGGTTCATATGGTGATTCACATGGTTCATGGCATGCACTTTCAAGTTTTAGTTTTTACATGTTGGTATTGATGTTTGGCATATGTTGATTATTTTAGGGCATGCATTTACTTCAAGGTTACAAGTCACAGTGACATACATATACTGGAAGATTATTTTTGAGGTATACATTTGTTTCTAAATTTGTGCATTTTTTACTTGGGTTCACAGATCAAATGATATATGAGTGGCACATATTATGTTTGCACAAAACATATTCGTTTACAAGAAGTTTGCATAGAAGCATGGATTACAATTATTAACTCCCTTATATGTTTTTCTCTTCATTGACTATTTGTTAAGAGGGTATGTTTTGTCTTCAAGGCACATATGATTGATAATTGTGCTAACATTTGATACATGGTGTCATAAAGCATACAATGTTACAAGGTTTTGGACAACTTGTTTTTGAAAGGTCTATAGCCACATGTGATCATGTGATATTGGCATTATTATTTTCTATGGCTTCATATCTTTTGGCTCAATATTTCAAGTTGATCAATTAAGGTGGTTTTCTATGCTCTCTTTGTGATAAAAATTCAAAAGGTCTATAGACCTTGTCATCTCCATCACATATGATAGTGAGGCTTTGTATTTTTATTACTTGATCACATTTAATTTTAAAGTTTATTAAAGCCATTATAATAAAAGGATCGGGCTCTTAATGGATATGAGATCATTATTAATCAAAGCATTCAAGCACTAAAGTTTAATTTTTTTTTGAAAAAAAAACTTGCGGAAAGGTCTTATTTTGGAGCTTAAGTTTTTTATCACATTAAAAATGTGATATTGGCCTTTTATCATTGGTGATATTATGATGTTGGCACTTTTAGCAGGACTATTATTTGTCAAAAATTTTGATTGCTATGTCACGGATTTGAAATGATTATTACATTTGATAAAGTCATCGAATGACTTGAAAGACAAGATGTTAGGGAAAAATCGTTTATTTTTCACTTTTCTTAGGGTTTGGAACCCTAGCCGCCACCATGGAGAATTTTTGAATGAAAATTTATGGTTCATCT